>JAMPIV010000443.1:519018-716518 GCA_024509875.1 Oreohelix idahoensis
GTGTGATGGATTTGTTGTATTAGGGTTTATTTTAGAATTTGGTGGGTTTGGTGGGGTTGGGGGTTGTTGGTTTGTTTAATAATTTTGATAGGGTTTTGTGTTGGTTGTGTTAGTGTAATAGGGTGATAGGGTTATATTGTGTGGTGTGGTAAGGGGGGAGGGATAATGTTTGTTTGATATAGGATTTGTTTTGGTATTTTGAATGGGGGTGGTTGAGTGATTTGTGGATTTGTGAGGTAGAAGTGGGAGGAGTGATGGAGGGGAGGGAATGAGTGGTGTTGGGGGGGAGTAGGGTGAGTTGGTGAGAGTTGATTGGGTTGGATTTGGTGGGGGTATGGTGTTTGGGTATGATGAGTGGGGTATGGGAATGGTTAGGGGGGTGGGGTAAGGAATAAGGGGTGTGTTGAAGAAAAAGGGTATTAAGAGAGGAGGGAGAGAGGTTTGTGAAGATAGGTGGGGAGTAGGGATAGGGAGGAGAGGGGAGGGGTGTTGAAAGTGAGGGGAGGTTATTGTGAGGGGATAGGGAGAGTTGAGGGGTAATAGTAGGTGAAGGGGGGTTGAGAAAAGGATGGGGAGGTGGGAGAATGGGTGTAGGGGAATTGGAGGTAGTGTGGTAGTAAGATCAAATAGGGGATTGTTTTGATTTTTGTTGGACATGAGTGTGATTGATTGTATAAGGTGGGATATGATGAGAATTACATGAGAGTGAAGATGTCTAGAAAGTGTATTGTAAGAATAGGGAAGAGGTAAGTGGTGTTAGGAGATGTGTTGGAGAGGGTAGGGAAATTGTAAATAGTTTTTGGTAAGTGATTTGGATTTGGTGGAGGTACGAGGTTTTAGGTTATACAGGGGGTTGTGGGTTTTGTATGTGAGGTGAAAAAGTTTTAGGGTTTGTGGAAGGGGGAGTGGCATCAATGAAGGTAAGTTAAATTTTGACGTAAAGTTAAGTAGTTAGGGACTGATTGGTGTAAGGTAGATATTGAAGCTTACAAAAAGATTATTTTGATGTTGGGTATTTTTGGGGGTAATATGAGGGTGTGATGTATTGGGTTGAGGGTGTTTGAGGGTAGAGTGGGGATGAGCTATTAATAATGAAGAGTGAAGAAGGTTGTATCATATAGATGGTTTGATAAAAGTTTCTAGGTCAGGAATCACACAGGTTGTCTTCCAGGAAATAGGGGTGGTTTTTGTAAAGATATAAACGCTTAAAAAAGATGGTGAATCGCATGTATCTGGAAGGTTGTTGGAAAAGTTTTGTAGTTGGGGTGAGTGGGGAGGGGGGGCGTGGGTCTGTTTGCACCGTGTAAGATGTACCATAAAGAAACTCATGATGGCGTCTGATACCGTCAATCAGAGCAAGACATTCCCTTTCAACTACGCTGTAGTTCCGTTCCGCTTTATTTAATTTCCGACTGCCATAGGCAACTGGAAATAGCATGTTTGGGTCACTGTCATTGGCTTGAAGCAGTGTTGACCCGATGCCCTGACCTGACGCGTCGACCCGTAATACAAAAGGTTTGTTGAGGTCAGGCAACCTCAAAATGGGGTATGCAGACAACTGTCCTTTCAAAGTGCTGTACGCGTGTTCGCACTTTTGATCCCATATGACCTTATCAGGACAACCTTTCTTTGTGAGGTCAGTCAGAGGTGCTGTCAGTCCGTTGAAGTTCTGGATGTATTTCTGATTATATGCACATAATGATAGGAAGGAACGTACGTCTTTCTTCGTTCGGGGTCTTTTGGCTGCAGCTATTTTCTCCACGTTCTTCTTAATAGGCCAACTGCATCCGTGAGAAATAGTATGACCCAGGAAGTCTAACTGTTCAAACCCGATGAGACATTTGCTAGGTCTGGCTGTGAGACCCGTTTCCTGTAGTCTCCTGAGGAGCATGGCAACCGTAGCAATATGTTCTTCATAGGTTTCCGATGCAATTAATATGTCATCCATAAAATTATGGATATGGGGACTTTGCAAAGGTTCTAGAAGTTTCCTCATCATCCTGGTGAACACTCCTGGTGCGTTATGCAATCCGAACGGCATCACATTAAATGTGTAATGTCCTTCAATAGTGCTGAAAGCTAACAAAGGTTTAATTTCCTCCTTGACTGGTATCTGATAATAACCTTTACTGAGGTCAATCTTGGAGAAAATCTTTGCTTTGCAGAGCTTGGTGAACAACTCAGAAACAGTTTGGAGAGGTTCGGGCTGGAATTCCGTTACAGCGTTTAGCAGCCGGTAATCTATACACAGCCGAACTTCCTTATTGGGCTTCTGCAACAGCACTACACTGGAACCTTAAGGAGACGTAGACTCATTGATAATTCCTGCTTGGCGCAGCTTGTCTATTTCTCCGCGAAGTGCATCAGCTTTAGCGTACGGTATGGGGTAAACTCTGGTTCGAACATGGGTCTTGTTTGTTAATTTCATATCAAATTCGATGAGATTTGTTCGACCAGGTACATCCGTTAAGACTGCACTGTACTGTTTTAGTAAAGCCCTGGTTTCTGTTTGTTGTTCTAGTGAGAGATTGTCGCCGAACTTGACATCTTTAAAGGATTCTGTGGGTTGCAATGGATACTCCATGCAACCATCATCATCTTCCTCGTCTTCCGTTGCTATGGTGACGGCCAGGAGATGGTCGGAGGATGGCACCGGTCTTTCCAAATATTTCTTAAGCAGATTTATGTGGAAGACCTTCTCCTTTCCTTTGATGGAGATCTTGTAATTGGTACGTGAGATCTTTTTAAGGACGGTAAACGGCCCTTGCCATCCGATGCGAAGTTTATTGCTTCCGGTTGGAAGTACCAACAAAACTTTCTCCCCTGGTTGTAGTTCTCTCTCTTTTGCAGCTTTGTTGTATCTTTTAGCATGTTTAGCGCGGGCTTTCTTAAGGTTGGTAGTAGCTAGATCCCATCCTAGCTTTAGCCTTTCCTTGAGCTCAGATACATACTTGCTTGCAGAGACGACTGTCTCGTCAGCCTTTTGGTCTGTCAGGGACCGAAGTAAGGCTTCTAGTGGCCCCTTAATAGGTCTGCCAAATAAAAGTGTAGCTGGCGCGAATCCCGTAGACGCTTGGGGTACCTCTCGGTAGGCGAATAAGGCAGCCGATATATATAGGTCCCAGTCTTCCGGTTTCTCCTGACCCAGCTTACGTAACATGGTGGTGAGGGTACCATTAAAACGTTCCACGAGCCCATTTCCGGCCGGATGGTAGGGACTTGTGTGGATATGTTTGGCCCTCAAGATCTTAAAGATCTCCTCCATTAACAGGCTACGGAATTGGGATCCATTGTCCGTCAAAACTTGTTGAGGGAATCCCAACCGTGTAAAGATTTGCACGAGGGCTTCTGCGACATGCTTGGAATCTGTGCATGTTAGCGGTATAGCTTCGGCGCACATTGTGCAAGTGTCGACTAAAGTCAGGATGAACCTGTGCTTTCTTTTGGTCCTTTCCAGGGGTCCAATGATGTCGACAGCAACCCGTTCAAATGGAGTACCCACTATTGGCATTTGCCCCATAGGTACTGGGGGTGTCAAGTGCTTTGGTGCTACCCGTTGGCACTGGGCGCAGGATTTCACGTACCTGATAATGTCAGAGTTCATTCCTGGCCACCAATAGTGGTTTTTTATTCGCTGAATAGTGGCGTTTTGTCCCATATGTCCGCTAAAGGGAAGAGAGTGCCCCATTTCTAAGATCTGGCTTCTGTACTGCGTCGGTACTAGGAGCTGGTTATTCCCCGTGTCCGGGTTGCCCGTTCTACGATACAATACACCATCCTTAGAAAAGATGTCTCCGTTGTGTCTGGGGTCCTTAGCCATGGGCAGTTTTTTAAAGCAGAGCTCCAGAGTAGGGTCCTTTTGTTGCGCCTCCTTCAGTTCGTTCGGCAACAAATTTGGCGCAGGCTCCCTCTCCTTCTTGGCTTGCCCTCTTGTGGTTACCGCTGCCACAATCGGCTCCTTTGGTCTCCCAATAAACACATATCTACATCCCAGGATAACTGGGTAGATAGGATCATCCATAATGGCCGCTTTAATAACACCTCTGACAAAATCAGAGTGTATTTCTACCAGTGCGATAGGAAGCGTCCTGGGTGCATCACTCGTGAAAACTCCACTAAGTTTGACGGTTTCCTCTGTCTCCTGACCTGGTTTGACTAGGTGTCTAGCAACAATACAACTAAAGCTTAATCCAGTGTCAAAGAGACAAGTAGTTGAGGTACCATTCAAAATTACAGTTCCTCGAGTTGAGGGTCGGTCCCCCTCAGGTTGAGAATCACTGACATTGACTCTACCTTTCGAGGCTGTATGCAAACATCCAACGCGGTTAGGCCCGGTTTGTTTGCCCTGATCAGACGTTCCTGGTGTAGGGGTCTTCCCTTTTCCTTGACCTTGGTGGCCGCGCTGCCACGTAGGCTTGGTGGGTTGATCAGAATTGTTGTTAGGGGGGTATCGGGTTTTGTAGAATTTAGATTTTTCCTGGGGAGGTCTCTGGGTATTATTTTCTCGTTGGTTATAATTCTGAGAGGAATTAGAGGAATAGGATGACTGCTCTAGATTTTGTTTACGAGATGGCTCATCTGTGGGTTTACGTTTTGTGCTGGGAAGTTCGGCCATTGCATTGGTATAGCGTTCTGCCTTATTGAGTATGTCCTCAAGCCTGACTGCGCCCTGTTCAGCCAAAAATCTACGGGTTTCGTTTGACAAAGTTGACTTTATCTGTTCCACAAGAACAAGTTCAAGTAGTCCCTCATATGTAAGAGGTAGGTCAGATAATTCAATGCACTTTGTCAAATAGCCCGTGAGACGTGAAGAGAACTGCGGGAATGTTTCCGTGCTCTCTTTCCGGCTGTTTCTGAACATTTGCAGAAATTTTCGGGCGGTCATCTCAAACCGCTCTAGCAAGGCCTTTTTCAGCATGTCGTAATCATGTTGGTTGGTTCCCAGCTTTGTATATACGTCATAAGCAGTACTTTTCAGTGACGTTGAGAGTTTAAGTGCCCAGCGGTAACTCTCCAACCCATACAGATTTGCGAGCCTCTCGAATTTTTCTAGATAGCTGTCAATTTTCTCATTGGGACTAGGAAAAGACTCTAAAGCAAAAGACATCGCAGTTAATTGGGCAGACTGAGTGCTGGAGAGATCCATTGACTGAGACTGGGGCGAAGACGGCTCTCCGTTATTCGAAGTAGAGGCGCCCCGACTCTCTAAAGCCTTAAGCGCCAGTTCATGTTGTCTTTCTCGCTCTCTCTCTCTTTCCCTGCGGGCGTCCATCTCTGCCTCAATTTTCTTCTGCTCCAATTGACGATCGTCCGCTTCTTTCTTCCTAGCTTCTGCCCTCTCTTCCGCTTCCTTTTTCTCTTTTTCTTCTCTCTGTTGGTCCGCGTCATATCTTTCAAGTTCTTTGTTGACAAACAGGTTCGCGGCTTCTCCTTCTAATCCTGAGTCCTTCGCCTCCTGTCTCAAAATGGATCTTATCCTAATTCTCTCTGCCATACCAAAGAACTGGATGCTTCTAAGACTAGAGAATAGTAAGATGGAACAAGAAGGGGAAGAAACTCGGAACCGCTACGAGAAAAACCAAAGTAAAAATTTACTTGAGTTACCTCCTACCTTAAATGCGTTAACTTATCGCTGCTATTATTGTCACTTAAGACTCTTAACGCAAGCGACTATGCCACTAAACTGGTAAGTTACACTAGAAAAGAATCTACTCTTACTAACAGTAGAGAAAAATTTATATTAAAACAATTTAAAGGAAAAAAAAATTTTCCCTGAAATTTTAATTCTCCACTACAAAAAACTCCCCCTGAAGTCAATTATATGAGAAGAGACGATGTTAACTAGACTTAAAAAGTCAGAACAAGGCGTCTTTAGCTAAGCTCAACTCTTTTAACTTCAAAAACCCTTTAGTGACTGTAAAACAATCACGCAATCCCAGCAAATCTTATAAAGAAAAATGTAATGTTTCTCTGCCAGAGAATAATTTAAATAACAACTATTTATGTTTATCCGTACTTTCTACTGCTGTGGAAAGAAAACAACCTGTAAATATGCTGTGTGGACGACCCAAATACTAAAAAGCGTTGTCTAGGGGTGTAATTACTTATTTATTTATTTCCCTAAATCACAAAGACAGATCACTCACACTCTATCTAGTTAGACCCAGACTTAGATCAGACTCAAATATCTTTATCCCGGCTATGCGAATGCCTCAAATGTAGCTCAAGATGCAGAACCAGCCCACAAATATGTGTGCATCAAATGTATCTCAAAATTATCCCGGCGAGCCAGCCAAATATTGTCGTAAATTTATTTTGAGAGAAAAGAGTCTAGAAATAGTAGTCCGGTTTAGAGTGTAGAATGATGATGAAAACTCAGTGATAGAAATGTATAGATTAAATATGATGCTCCACAGAGTGCTGGAGGAGAGTAAAGACAGACTTATTTACGACAAATCGCTTCTCTCAATCTTCTCTTCCACTCTCCTGGTCAAACAATTATTTGCCAGTTTTCCAGACACACGTCTGCGCTCACACCGATTTGGGTGCTTCACACACTCAGACGACGTGAATACAGCTATATTAAACAAATAGGGAATATTTGGGCTTTGGGTATTCCAACACAGTCCGATATAAGTTTATGATGTTTATTTACCGTAAAGATCAAATTAAAAAAAAAAAAATATCAAGTGTTACATAAAATTATCATAAGTACAGAAAAAAATGCAAATATCAAGGTAGGGAGAGGGTGAAGAAGATTGGTATCGACTAAGCCCTTCCGGCTTGTATTAGACAAAGATAAACCCAGTCTCAAGATAGATAATTATCAGGAGCATAGGAAATGTAACCCAACAGTGAATTTAATTACTCTGAAAGAGGTGTTACAATATTAGTTATGGTGGTAGACAAAAAAATACTGTTATCCCAATGGTGTCTTCCCTTTACTATGCAAAGAAAAAAAAAGGGGGGGGGGGATGAAACAGAGTTAACGAATTATCCCACTAAAGGAACAATGCCGGGTATACAGAAAAACGTATTACCCGGTAGGCAAGTTAACAAATGGTTTGTTGCAAAAAAATTAAATCTCCTGTCATTCATACACACTGTGCGGATCCACACTCATATACACCACACACTTACCGAGTTGCAGCATCAGTCAATCCATAGAATGATAAACACACTGATTAAACTCTTGACACGTGTAACTGCCTAGCACTTCTATGCCCCGCCCCAGATATTGCGAGTTTTTACTGAGAGCAAATATTCCCGCTTATCGCCGGACTTGAAGTTCTAAGAGTTCTTGTGTTTTATTATATAAAAGGAGTCTATGGGATGGCACTGACACAATTCAACACAGGGGTGAAAATGAGGTGATGGCAATATTCCTTCACTGCGTGATGACAGCAACTGACCGGTAAAGTTTTTTTTAATCCAGTGAGGAAAAACTAGGCTCAGTCACAGTCAGGTAATTCGGTAATCTCTCACAATAGAGCAGTATATAAACTATCGCTACTGGCACTGTTCATCTTCCAGTTTATCTTACAGATTGTAAGTTAAATTTGATGATAATAATCAAATGATCTTGGGTAGGCTTTCTTTCATGTAATTATGTTAGCTAGGCCGCACCGGACCACCACAAGATTTACTTTACAAAAATGTCTCATCAAACTGTCTGGAAGTTTAAGAACCGAGTATGGAAACTCTGAAAGATTTCGTTATTGCTGGGATTGCAAAAGGTGATCAATCTAGAGAAAAAGATAGAAAACCCATAACAACATAATCATACTTTAAAAATCAAATAATCTTCTAAGCGCGCGATAAATTTCCCGTTAAGACTATTATATATATTTATGTATTTAATAAACACTGCGCGAGTTCTAGTGGTTAAATCACACATCTATAAATATAGGACTTAACTAAATTTATTAATTATAAATTCCTTCGCGACTTTAAAAGTTAATTTAAGCATTAAACGTCTATTATCTTTTGGAAATAATATAGCAGGTATATCATTACATTTACAACTGGAACTATTGAGACGGTTTAATTTAATAGGTTTAAATTAACACAAAATCCAATGAAATATAATGAATGAACTCGACCACTGATCACTTTACACAATATATATATTACCGCTTTGCACAGAAATAGAATTCACTGCAAATATAAATGAAAATCCATGGGATAATCTAGCAAGATTTCAAATATCGCTAGTGCTTCTATCAAGTTCTGGCCAGCGAATGATGAAGTGTATTTCTACGTGATCTGTATATCTACAACTGGAATGCAAGATGAGTGGGACATGAGAACTTTGACAGCTTTTTTTTGATCTCATGAACTTTGGGGGATCTGACCGCCAAATCCAAAGAGAGAAGCCACCCCTGGCCTCTCGTATCTACGCTCGCTGATTGCTTCAGCTTTCAACGTTCGCTCTGGCTGCGATCGGTTTCGTGCTTAACACCGAGATGCGAAATCGTTTCAGGGACCACTACTGTCTTTGATAGCATGCCGCCCGTCCTTCCTGAGATCTCCACCAGTGTCTTTCTTCTATCGCTCTGGTCCATCTTGCGAGCGGTTGAGTTCGCGCGGAGATGATAAATACCAGCGAGAAACTAGCTTCTCTGCTCGGGGATCGTCTCAGTGTCTTTGATCTCGTGCCGCATACTAAATGAGTCCCAGTGAAATCGGTTCGCTCTGGCGAAACGAAAAGTTACAACAAATGTTCAGGGGTTCTAATGTTATGAAAAGCTAAAAGTCCCTTTAAATCATCCATCATATCAGGGAAAATTCACTTGTCAAACTAGACGTACGTCACACTTGCAACAAACTTTTGTTAGTACTATTTTTATTTGCAATAAACTTGGTGTTAGCATTACTTTTATTTGTACGAAACTTGGTGTTAACATTACTTTTATTTGCAGTAACCTTTGTGTTAAAACTATTTTTATTTGCATGGAACGTGGTGTTAACATTATTATATTTGTTCAAAACTTGACGTTAACATTACTTTTATTTGCAGGAAACTTGGTGTTAACACCACGCACTCATTTAAACACAAGTCAACGACGTTAGCCATTTAAAACGACCTTACTTAAATTTCTCTGCAATAATTCAGCTGTTTGATTGGTTCATTTCTTGCGTCGTCTCTTATTACCGCGTATAACTTCTTTTTTTTTCCTTGAGGGTTGTGCCTTCTCGTGGCGAGGCACGTATCTTTAAACCTAGATTTAAGTCAATTGGTTATATCTGAGAACAATTGGCCATTTAAAAATGAATGAACTCCGTTCTGAAGCGCTGTGTTGATAAAAACTAAGCCCTGAAAAGGACTACTAGACTCGATTAACTAGAATAAAGTAGCCATGAAAAGGGTAAGTCCTGAAAAAGGGCTGTAAGTCCATCCACAGTTTATTTTTTTTTTTAAAGGCAAGATATCCTGTTCAACCTTTGGTAAGTTATAATTAGGACATATAATGTAGTAAATTCAAGATAATAAAATCTAATTTCCGATATCTAAATATAGTATCTTCTCCCCTCGCCTTACTTACTTACTTAATCATCCCTCTTCTACCGTAAGGTGTAGAGGTTTGTAGGAGTGAGCGCCATACTATCCTATCGGAAGTCTTCCTTCTGTCTTGGTTCCAATCTAGTCCTCGGTCTCTGGACTGTCTAATTTTGTCCTCCTAGAGGGCTCTGGGTCGTCCTGGAGGATTGGATCCCTGGCTCTTAGTTTCCCATACTGTCGTGGTAGCCGATCTGCTTCTATTCTGCAGACAAGGCCAAACCATTGTTGTTGAGACTGTTCTACTTGAGTTTGCGGTTGCTAGGATTTGAGGCCTTGCCGTATCGTCTGGTTGCGGACTATGTCTCTTCTTGTTACGTCAACTACCTTCCTGGTTTGTCTCAGTGTATGTGTACTGGATGAATGATACATGGTTCAGTACAAGTCAGATATAGCATGATAAGACAATTGTCTACATGCAGAACATTTTCAGATAATATAGTACATGAATGTCGTGAAAAATTCTAAATACCCCTATATAAATTAGACCATAAATGTAAAGTAGAACGAAATAATACAAAAGAAAGAAGCATGGTGAAAGACCAGTGCTTTCCCAATAACGCTTCCGTTTATAACGCCATAATGAATGAACCAGAGATCCCCTTTTTCTACTTCGTCTGCATAAGTGTAACGCTTCCCCGTACGATAGTAAAAGCCTACAGCATCATACACGCGTTTCTAAAAATAAAACTGGTACTGTGTTTCTTAGAAAACCTTGAGATACGCAAGCTGCTTAATGACCCAGATATAATACTAGCATTAATTAAATTATACACACTACGTTAACCTAAAAAGACAGACGGGCTTAGAAGAGAGAGAGAGAGAGATGCACGGAGGAACGCATGCAATGCTACCACGTCGTCTCGCGATTAACAAGTGAAATGCCAATCCCACACGCGAAAGCCATGCAGGCCTGATTTTTCAAATAAACAGTAATAAAAAACACTACCTATGCGAGGGTTAGGTTTTGAAAACATGTTTAATGCTTATTAGGAAACATGACACAATACTGTTTTACGTCTGAAATCCTGACTTTATACTGACAGAACAGTCGAAAAGGCAGGACAGGTGGCGGTTCTAAAAATAAAAACAAATACACGACTATCCTAGAATAATACATATTTTGAACGGAGCCACTTCGACCCCTTAAACTTAGATATTCTTGTGCCTTAGGATTTGCTGACAAAGAATATGTTATGTGTTACGCAAATAATCTAGTAATTAACAAATTATAGCCAAAATACTATAGTGGGGTTGTCTGACAGCACAAGATCATGTTTAGAGGAAATAGGCCAACAAGTTAGATACGATTTGATTGGCTGTAGGAATATGTAAGGCGAAACCTGATTAGTCGGACTGCAACTACTATCATCGTTGTTGATGGCAACGTGTAGAATGGGTAACATTTTTTCAAAGGCTCTTGTAAGCAGGGTCTCATTGGTTAGAGCGTTCGATATAGGCGATTAGAAGCGTCAGTTCAGGGCCAGTTTTGAAAATCACTTTGGTGAGAAGCCAGTGCGTTGAGAACAAGCTAATATTTTTCTAAATAAAAGCCTGGGATAGGGCAGATCGAAATTGTGCCAGAATTCATTGCCAGTCAACGTACTTGTTTATATTTCCTTGAATTGTGGTAAGCTAGACATATTTCCTACATATATATGTATATATATTATATGAAAATTGAATATGCAATGATAAATGGTGTCTGTATGTGTGTGGTTCAGTAGCAAATAGAAGGCAAAGCCTAGATATTGCTCCACCATGTAAAAGCTTGTCAGAGAGGAGTATAAATGCCTAGGCATATATGGGATTGTCAAATAGTAACATGACACCTATCCTATTGTATGGGAGGAATTAACGCTGGAATTGCAGAGGCGTTGTAACCATTAGGGAGAGGAATACTGGTGTATATTGTCACATGAGAAGCTCACAGTTGGCCTAAAGCGCTGAACTCTGTGTTTGTAATGTCTTGTACTCCAGTGTGGAAATATATTATAAATTAGTTCTGAAGAAGGAGGTACAACCTCTTATTTCAGGGACCGTGGTATTGAAGTATTAAAGCAGCACCTGGTCTGAGTTTTGCTGGATCCAGAGGGCTGGCAGCAGACTCCTTGTCCAAGATATTGACCAGTGGTGTAGTTCAAGATAACTGAGAAGCAAGCGAGCAGAGGAGACAGTTTTCCTGCCGCAGACACATGAGATAAGATTGTGTCAGCCAGAGCAGCTCCCCCTTATATAACCCACCTTAAAAGTGACTGTAATATTAAATCAAGAGGGACAGTTATTGTGTTACAAATATAAAGACACTGTGGACCCTTCAATATTATTTCCACCAGTCACAAACACATGAAGTCGTGATGACAAACAACAACCTAGCTTCGAAAGCCAGTATTACCTCATAAATATATCACAACCCTACACACATATTGTAATAATCTTATATGTCAGGACAAAGATCCTTTGTATAAATTTTGTACATACACATTGTGTTTAAATTTGATTGTGATTCCTGATTCACTCTATAGTTGGATCAGGATATCTATTCTTAAAAGAAATTATTACATAATTTAAACTTTAACACTTGACTTACTTAAGCTAGTCTTCTAGAGTGTTATATGTATGTGTTTGTCATAGTGTTGTAAAGTGTTGTGGAACTTAATAAAAGTGTTTATCTGTTTGTTGGTTGTTGTGAACTTACACTTCATCATTACCATAACCCTAGACATTCAACGTAGTCATCACAATAGTCCAGAATAAGTCTGATTGAGGTCTAAATGTGGTAGCAAAGTAAGGTCATCTGTAACACACTACATTTATTAGATACAGATACCTTCACAGCTGATCTCAGTCAGTACACTAAGTCCCCTATAATTATTTATATAATCCCAACTTACCACATATATTATCCCGGACGAGCCCCCAATATATGTGGTAAGTGCTCGCTTGCCTCTCAGTTATCTTGAACTACACCACCGGTCAATATCTTGGACAAGGAGTCTGCTGCCAGCCCTCTGGATCCAGCAAAACTCAGACCAGGTGCTGCTTTAATACTTCAATACCACGGTCCCTGAAATAAGAGGTTGTACCTCCTTCTTCAGAACTAATTTATAATATATTTCCACACTGGAGTACAAGACATTACAAACACAGAGTTCAGCGCTTTAGGCCAACTGTGAGCTTCTCATGTGACAATATACACCAGTATTCCTCTCCCTAATGGTTACAACGCCTCTGCAATTCCAGCGTTAATTCCTTCCATACAATAGGATAGGTGTCATGTTACTATTTGGCAATCCCATATATGCCTAGGCATTTATACTCCTCTCTGACAAGCTTTTACATGGTGGAGCAATATCTAGGCTTTGCCTTCTATTTGCTACTGAACCACACACATACAGACACCATTTATCATTGCATATTCAATTTTCATATAATATATATATATATATATATATATATATGTAGGAAATATGTCTAGCTTACCACAATTCAAGGAAATATAAACAAGTACGTTGACTGGCAATGAATTCTGGCACAATTTCGATCTGCCCTATCCCAGGCTTTTATTTAGAAAAATATTAGCTTGTTCTCAACGCACTGGCTTCTCACCAAAGTGATTTTCAAAACTGGCCCTGAACTGACGCTTCTAATCGCCTATATCGAACGCTCTAACCAATGAGACCTTGTTTACAAGAGCCTTTGAAAAAATGTTACCCATTCTACTTCTTCTTCCGTCCTTAGCCAACGACCGGCAAAGCAGTCAGTGGCCATTACGCCTAGTGGCGTCTTAAGGGCAACAGCGAATAGATTTTCTTTGCCGTTGTTCCCATCACGCCTAATGGCGTCTTTAGGGCAACGACAAATCAATCCTTTTGTTGTTGTTTCCGTAATCAAAGTGACTAACCCATTCTACACGTTGCCATTAACAACGATGATAGTAGTTGCAGTCCGACTAATCAGGTTTCGCCTTACATATTCCTACGGCCAATCAAATCGTATCTAACTTGTTGGCCTATTTCCTCTAAACATGATCTTGTGCTGTCAGACAACCCCACTATAGTATTTTGGCTATAATTTGTTAATTACTAGATTATTTGCGTAACACATAACATATTCTTTGTCAGCAAATCCTAAGGCACAAGAATATCTAAGTTTAAGGGGTCGAAGTGGCTCCGTTCAAAATATGTATTATTCTAGGATAGTCGTGTATTTGTTTTTATTTTTAGAACCGCCACCTGTCCTGCCTTTTCGACTGTTCTGTCAGTATAAAGTCAGGATTTCAGACGTAAAACAGTATTGTGTCATGTTTCCTAATAAGCATTAAACATGTTTTCAAAACCTAACCCTCGTATAGGTAGTGTTTTTTATTACTGTTTATTTGAAAAATCAGGCCTGCATGGCTTTCGCGTGTGGGATTGGCATTTCACTTGTTAATCGCGAAACGACGTGGTAGCATTGCATGCGTTCCTCCGTGCATCTCTCTCTCTCTCTTCTAAGCCCGTCTGTCTTTTTAGGTTAACGTAGTGTGTATAATTTAATTAATGCTAGTATTATATCTGGGTCATTAAGCAGCTTGCGTATCTCAAGGTTTTCTAAGAAACACAGTACCAGTTTTATTTTTAGAAACGCGTGTATGATGCTGTAGGCTTTTACTATCGTACGGGGAAGCGTTACACTTATGCAGACGAAGTAGAAAAAGGGGATCTCTGGTTCATTCATTATGGCGTTATAAACGGAAGCGTTATTGGGAAAGCACTGGTCTTTCACCATGCTTCTTTCTTTTGTATTATTTCGTTCTACTTTACATTTATGGTCTAATTTATATAGGGGTATTTAGAATGTTTCACGACAATGAATAAATTAAATGATATGAGTACATGGGTATGATGCAACCTTTGCCTTCCACCTATACATGCCAAGTCAGTGATGTACTTGCTGGTAGGTTATAGTATCCCAGACAAGGACTAGCATGGTTATATAGTTAGGACAAGGACTGGTTAGGTTAGTCCTGACAAGGACTGTGGAGGTTATATTGTGGGTTTCAATCTTCATCAAGCATACTCTTACAGACACATGTTAGGTCTGATACTCAATTTTTAAACAAAACCTGAAATAAAATTATATTATTCATACAAATATCTTTAGTAATCCTACTTACCCTTTAGAATCAATATAAGCTCAGTGTAGGACTGGTTTGTAGTGAAGTATGCCTGCACTGCATTCAGATAGGACAGTATTAGTCTTGGCAGCTACTTTTCTTCCTCAGACTCTCACTCTGGCGGTTTGGTGTTAGTGTGTGTTTTTGAACCTAGCGCTGCTTCTTTCCATAGTACGAGCGCTGGCGTACCGGAGAGCTTCCTCGGTGTGGTACAGTTTTGTCATCAAGAATCCATCCTTCTGAGTGACTATGTGCATGTATCCTTCCGATTTTTCCTCAACACTAAACACTTCTATCTGTCACTTTCTTATACTCCTACATTTATTTTCCTGATTGGGAGCTTCCAATTCATATTTTAATCGAAACCAGTTAAGGCATGTATTTATTAGGATTTTCTAAATTCTATCGTTTTGATAGTACTAGATGCTACCTCTTCATACTCCTTATGGACGATGTCATCAAGGCATGTAAGGAGAGAACAAGAAAGTATTCAGTGGGGTACTGGAAGATGAGACAGGTCTATATTTCGGAGCTGGCATTTGCTGATGATGTTGCCCTGATTGCTAAATCAGAGGCACATCTCCAATCCAACCTGCAAGTCTGGAAGGAAGAGCTGGAGAAGAGAGGGATGGTCATAAGCAGCTCTAAAACAAAATCCATGGTGATATCACGAGAAGAAAGAAAACATCAGATTAAGCTGGGAGAACAGGTCCTGGAGCAGGTCGACCACTTTAAATACCTCGGAGCTATTATAGACCGAAAGGGAGGCATCAAAGAAGAGTTGGCCATTCGAAAAGCAGCAGCTGGGAGACTTTTTCAGGCCATAAATCGAGGATTCCTCAGCAAGAGAGAGGTTGGTAAGAAAACGAAGATGGCTGTATACCGCTCCACCTATGTCCCAGTCTTGACATACGGATGCGAGTCATGGGTAATGACTACAACCCATAAAAGCCAGATCCAAACCTCAGAAATGAGGTATCTGAGGAAGGTAGTTGAAGTAACAAGAAGAGACATGGTACGCAACCAGACGATACGTCAAGGCCTTAAATCCTACCCCCTGCAGACCCAAGTAGAACAGTCCCAATTAAGATGGTTTGGCCATGTCTGCAGAATGGGAGAACATCGGATACCACGACAAGCATGGGAAACAAAGAGCCAAGGATCCAGACCCCGAGGACGACCCAGAGTCCGCTGGGAGGACAACATTAGACAATCTTTGAAGGACCGAGGACTAGAATGGAACCAGGCCAGGAGGAAGACAGCCGATAGGATAGTCTGGCGCTCTCTCTTCCAAACCTCTACACCTCACGGTAGAAGGGGAACGACTAAGTAAGTAAGTAAGATAGTACTAGATGCGATGACCAAGTAAAATCTTAAATTTCTCTTATACTACTTACGTCTTCGCGTCTTCCTTCTGGATGTCCATATATATACATATCCTTTTAAGACTTCCCTCACTTTCAACCGTTTTATACAATGCATGCGCTTGTAGATTTTAATTTCCTTTCCCGCAGATCGCAGATACGATTTTCAGTATCGCCATGTTTTTGCTCCTCCTTACAACACTTTCCCTTAACGAACCGGATCTGCTTTGGCTAATATTTGCAGCCTTGCGTTAACCTTCAAAGCAAAAAAAAAATTTCTACGCCGTGTCACTCCCTAGTATGCTGCGTTCCGACTTGCTTTCACGAAACGAGGCATGTGTTGACAAATTATGCCACATTCCCGTGTTGTGTTAGTGCGTGGTCTGTAACGTTTCTTGTTGTTTGGTGATGGCTTCTCTTGACTTGATGGTGAGTTAGGAGGTGTTCTATGAAACTAAGCAATGCCCACGATACTACAGACTGCACAACACACCTGGAACACCACACTTAGATCGAATGTTCTCGGACGCCTGGCACATATGGCTTCTACAATTTATTTACGTAATACATATTTCCTTATCCGACACATTACAGTTCCAAAACAGTTTACAATATACGTCGATGTTAACCAGTATGAACGCTTGGCAATCCAGAAATTATGCTGGTGATTTCTAGGAAGATATGTAACGAATTTGTGTAGATAGCACATGTAAGTCTGTCGTTGGCTTGTAAATAACGAACTGGCTACCTTAGCCTCAGTTCCCGGGCGAATACGCTCTTGTAGTTTATAGGACTGTCACCAGACATGTCCCATGCTCTACGAACCCGTGGTTTCTATGAAGATAATGCATTTCTTTTATATTTAACTGTTCTCTAATGAACGTACATGCTGCAATCAGCCATCACCGAGTGAGTTACACAGTTCCTACCTTGAGCTTACATGTATCTATCAAACTCCAATAGAATTCTCACGTTTGGATATACATAATCAATAATTATTTCTCATACATGAATAAAATGGCATGGGCCACACACACACACACACACATCCCGAGGGCAGAACGCCTCTTGTTCGCTCAAAAGTGAAAATCACACTGACTGTCCCTTTGTTCTACAAACGTCGTTAACTGAGATACACGATCGTTGTGAACAGTCGTTAACCCGCGAATTTGTATGCCGTCATGTCGTGACTGTTTAGGAACACTAATATGAGCCCTTCTCATTTGTGTTAAAACATCAACAATCATCATCAACAATGGTATGTGAACATGTATTCATAGTTGAGAGGGTGTTTCGAGTTGCAAAAACTTCGATACCAAAAAAAACCCCCCAAGCTATTCAAGTTACTTCACACTCCGAAACAGTCCTCAACATTCACTGTATATGACTCACATCCATATGTCAAGACTGGAATATAGGTGGAGCAGTATCCAGCCATCTTCTTGTTAACTTCTCTTTTACTGATGAATCCTCGATTTAAGGCCTGAAAAAGTCTCCCAGCTATTGCTTTTCGGGTAGCTAACTCTTCTATGATGCCTCCCTTCCATCTATAACAGCTCCGAGGCATTTAATCTGGTTGACCTGCTCCAGGACCAATTCTCCCAGCTTAATCTGATGCCTTATTTCATCTCGTGATATCACCACATGTTTTTTGTTTTGGAGCTGCTGATGACCATCCCTCTCTTCTCCAGCTCTTCCTTCCAGTCTTGCAGGTTGGATTGAAGATGTGCCTCGGATTTAGTAAATTCCACCCCCCGTCCCCCTTCTCCCCCTACCCCAGTCAAAACACAGTAAATCAAAACTGTAAAATTGTGTGAACGTATATGTGTGCCATCCCCTTTCCAAAAAATAAAAAAATAAACAAATAAACAAATAAACAAATAACTAAAATAAAAAACAAATACATACAACAATAACAACAACAAAATTAAACGGAAAAAAGTAAAGTCTCTCATACCTGCCATGATGTTAACAAGGTGAAAAGAGGTGAGAAAGCCCAAAGGTTACAGGATGACACCCAATCCACCAATTATCTTCCATCATCCATACAAGCACTCTATCAGAGTCCCCATGTTCCTCACACCATCATCGATCCTTATAGATTAATTTTAATTCTTGTTGTATTTTGTTTTACTAAATTGTGCACATCTCTAGGTCTGTCTACTCTCAACACATGTTCCACAGTTATGATGAATTGCATGCCCACAAATAATATAATATTGGTTTTCTCTGCGGTTTCCAGCGTTGATAGATACTAAGTTCTGAAGGACTAACATTATCTATTAGCATGATGAAGCCATGAACAATACTGCCAGCTTACGCCAACGCTACCCTTACCTATTCAGTAACCTTCCGCCTACTCACAGCCATTTACAGCCACCTGAAACACTTCCTGAAACCCTTCCTGGGGATAGTAGTACGAACGTTGGGAAAACTAACATATATAATTATATTGGGAAAACAATATGAAAAATTATATTGAATGTAGGAAAAAAACCGAAATAATTATACACCGAAAACAACAGGAAGTCAGAAAAACACATAATATTAGCGTGATTTTCTTGTCACATTACAAAAATAACATTTTCGGCCAAGGCAGCAAATATAACGTCGGCTTTCAGGAAGTATTTGCTTGCCCGTGATCCCCCATTACGACTAGATCACATGAAAGCGGCTGGGATTAGCAAAGAGATTGGCTCGGGTGTCTTTTCGCAAACAGACCTGCCCTGGTTAGTTTTTGTTCGAGATTTTTTGTCTGTCTTTGGTAGCTGTCGTCGTGACAATGCCAGACTAATTTAGCCCTACTTCGCTTTTGACTCTTACGATGCTGCGGTTATCAACATGTCTAGGTTGTCGGTGACCATTTCCTCCTTGAATGTCTGACTTCGACACCTGATCTAAGCATAGATAAATACAACACAAACAGGCGAGTGTTTTTAAGTAGCAACAAATTCAACACGGCTTACATTATGACTAATTGATCGTCATCAGAGAATATCACCCGCGTATACTCCTTCTTCTTCTTCGTACACTCTCAGACGTCCACTTGAATGTTGTCAAAGAAAGCAGTAGTCAGTTTGAGGCTATTTGAATCCCCGTAAAGCTTTTCCGCGAAAGGAACTGGAGTCGGCCATATGCGCTTTCTCTGTACCGCATGTAAGGGGCAACTTTGAAGCAGAACTTGTTCTCTTCTGTTGAGCTGGTAGTAAGCATCATTCTGTGTGTGACGTGGATGTTCTATATTCCATTTATTTGTGTATCTGATTCTGATAAAACTCATCGCATCCTCGAAAATTATGCTTTCATCAGGCTGAGGTAGATGGGAACCTTCTTTTGCCATTCTGTCAGCCTCTTCATTGCCGGTGATGTTACAGTGAGATGGGATCTATTGGATCACAACACTTTTGAATCGTTGACAAAGCACCCGAGTAAAACAACACAGGACTTGAAGAAAAATAAACTCAACAAAGTTTTAAATAAAGGGATGCTTAAAAGCTGAATGAAATCATCTTGACAAAGATGATAAGTATGTTATGATAGCTCGAAATATAATCTCAGTGTGTGATCTGACATAATATAAATACGAGAATAAGAAGACTGCCTTATTAACATTATGTGTGTGTGTGTGTGTGTGTGTGTGTGTGGGGGTGGGGGGGGGGGGGGGGGGGGGGGGGGGGGGGGGGGGGGGGGGGGGGGGGGGGGCGTGAATTTGGTCGATAAGAAGAGTGAGATATTTTTCAGACAAGGGGTGCATAGCATTTCTTTCGAACCTAATTATCGGCAACGACAACACAAACTAGCGCAGAAATGCAAAAATAAACTGCCTACAATAAATAAAATATAACATAAACTGTCTACAATAAATAAAATATAACAGGAATTGTCTACAACAAATAAAATATAACATGAATTGTCTACAGTAAATAAAATATAACAGGAATTGTCTACAACAAAGAAAATATAACATTAATTGTCTACAATAAATAAAATATAACAGGAATTGTCTACAATAAATAAAATATAACACGAATTGTCTTGAATCAATACAATATAACACGAATTGTCTACAATAAATACAATATAACACGAATTGTCTACAATCAATACAATTTAACATGAATAGTCTACAATCAGTACAGTATAAAACGAATTGTCTACAATCAATACAATATAACACGAATTGTCTAAAATCAATACAATATAACACGAATTTGTCTACAATAAATAAAATTTAACAGTACGTGTATTCAATAAATAAAATATAACTTGAACTGTCTACAATAAATAAAATATAACATAAACTGTTTACAATAAATAAAATATAACTTGAACTGTCTAAAATTAATAAAATATAACAATAAACTGTCTACAATAATGTTGGGAGTAGAAAATGCATTAATTTTAACGCCGAGTTTGGCACTTTGCCATTTCACCCAAATAGCCACTCTATGTCACGTGATGAGACTGGCTGTGAAAGTATTGCTAACGAGGCGGGTGAAAACGAGAGTTAGCGAAGTGGGCAGTCAGTGTCCAGCCGTTTTGCGGTTGAGATGTGTGTTTGGGCGTGTGTGGATAGCCCTAATGTATATTCCTGTTTTTACATGGAAGTATTCTAATGTATGGCATATTTAACATTCATAATTGTTCATGCAAATGAGTGACTATTATTATTATTATTATTATTAATCTGGATTATGTTCTAATTGTCTGACCACATCAATGGGTCTATTTTGAAGTTTCGTCATGTGTATTAAAGTTACAAACCGTCACTCAGCTATTATTACTTTTGTTGGAGAAAGAGATGTGTGCACAAAAGTAAATTAATGTTTATTCGCCAGGCACGTAAAGAGAGAACCCTGGACATTACATTCCTATCTATATTGGATACAAACAAACAGTCGTGCAAAAGCAAAAAGCAAAAATAAGCACGAAATATAAATAAACCGCTCCCTCAACAGATGGGGGCCAAGCCATTGTGCCTCGCGAATTTTTATGCCTGAATTAATTATGTGCACCAAGTTTATCTAAAATGCATTTGCATCAATTGAACTACAACATGATTGAATATGAGACAGGAGTTCAGATGCATTTTTAAGGCAACGTGTTGTAAGCTATTTTGAATACAATGACTTTTTGTTCGTGTAAATGAACTTTCGTGCAAACTAACCTTTTTGCAAACACTGCGGTGAAACCAGCAATCGGGCAAATGAGCTTCCCGTGCAAGCGAAAGTTTTTGATGCACAGCGGCAAATTAGCCACGCCCCGTGACCTTTAACATCAGCAGGAATTTAGGTCAACAAACACGCATGATTTCTGTTTATGGAATATTTTAAAGACGAACGGAGGACCTAGTTTTTCCAAAAACATTGAAGGCTTTCAGGGACCATACGTGTACTAACATTTATAAATCTATAAAAGAAACTTTACGGACCTTATTATTAAGAAATAAATAAAACAGTTCGACCAGACGACATATTATCAAACAAGTTTTGAGAACTATAGTTTCTATTTTGTATCAGTGTTCCCGATTCACGCGAGACAGTGTTAACAACGTTACGCCGTGTTCAGACCAAAATACTTTAGTCTGCATTTTAAGATACGTCTAGTTTCATTTTAACAGCTTGTTTAAAGCATCTTGTACTTTCATAGCGTGCTCCATCTTTGCTATTTTTTTTTCTATTCTATATGTTCAGTGTTGCCAATTTTTTTTAGGTATCATTTTTTTTCATTCATCTTCGGAAGTATGATGAAAGGTGATTTTCTATAGGTTTATGCGAGGTTTGCATTTAAGGAATTTTAGCTCTTTGACGCATTCATACTGACAGTCCTTTTTGCATTGCGAACATTTCATTTTTGTTTAGATGTGGCGTTAGGTATCACGTTTTGTTATTGTTTCATATATATGTCTCACATTGTCAGTTGTTGTAATAGTACTTTCTATACCTTCTTCTCCTTAGTTGTTAATGTGACGGTTGTTTCGTTTTAGTTGTGAATTATCTGTAGTGTCTAATAATTATTTTTTTACATGTTAATATAGAATATTGGTTTTGTTGTCTTATTTTAGTTAATTTTGATTTGTTTTTGTGTGTGTTGTATTTGAAAATATACCATCATCATCATCATTGTCATTGACATCATTGCCTTCATCTTTTCATTGTACATTTGTCTGGACCCATTGATATACATGGCATAATTTTGCATATTTTTTTTCTCTTTTATTATCACATGTATTGGGCACTGCAGTGTTCATTAACAATATCACCATAATTTAACACATTCTAATTATGTCCTTGGTGGGTTTGTACGACTTACATAGGTATTGAGTTTTGTATTGTTCATCATTATAAATATCACTATATTTTGAACAGAAAGTAGTTTCTGGTAGGAAACCATGTCTTCATTTCAGGACTTTATAGAAATTGGGATTAAATTTAATAAATCAGGAGCGGAACTAGAGGCGTTTGCTACTGCACAATTTGACAGCTATAATGCAAGAATTGAAAGACAGAATGAACGTGAATTAAAACGTCTTCAGTTAGAACATGATGAGAAGAAAAAGACACAAGATTTGGAGAAGGACAAGTTAGAACAAAAGGAGAAATTGGAGAGAATGAAGATGGAAGAGAAAGAAAAAGATCTTGCACAAGCTCTTGCGCTAGAAAAATTAAAGATTGACGCTGAGCAAGAAAAATTAAGATTAGCTGCTGCAACTGCTCAGAAAGCAACTGATTTGGAAATAGAGAAATTGCGTATTCAGAAAGATATAGATGTTGCTGTCGCCCTAAGAAAAGTGGAGTTAGACGCTCCAAACACATCTAGTACACCTGTGACCACAAACCGGATACGATTGCCTAATTTCAACCAAAAAATCGACTGCATCGATAGTTTCTTACAACGTTTTGAGCTCAAGATCAGTGCGTTGAAGATCACCAAGGGTCAATGGAGTGCAACATTATGCGATTTTTAAACAGCGGACGCTCTACAGGCTTATTTTGCTCTGGACAGCGGTAGTAGAGAAGACTACGATGTTGTCAAGGAGACATTGCTACGTAAATTTCAGCTTACGGAAGCAGGATTCCGTGATAAATTTCATTCCTGTCTGCCTAGCAGGAAAGCTGACTTTGGAGAATTTATCTCATTAATAAAAGTATATTCTAAACGATGGATAGAATTGTCCGGAATTGATAAGACCTTCACTGGCTTACTTGATCTAATGTTACGTGACAAGGTGTTGTCGGCATGTAGCACCGATCTTGCCTCATTTTTTCAAGAAAGAAAACCGAAAGACCTTGAGGCAATGGAGATACTTGGGAGACAATATATGACAGCTCACCCAGATAAAGAGGTTCACAAACCAACTATAAAGGATGCACTCCCAGTATGTGTGGCTCGTCATGACTTTAGAGATGGTGGTCATAGTCCTCGATCACAGAGTGTGGACAGCAGAGTAAGGCAAAGCTATAGATCCAACTACCGAGGAAAATATAACTTCCCAAGGCAGAGGTCACCATCTAACTTCTCACAGAGGCGAGACTATGGTTATTCAAACCAAGGTCAGTGGTGGCAGAATTCTAGCCGTAATGAGGGAATGCATCACAAACGGATGGATCATAGACCCACACAAGACAATGCACCCTACAGTGGTAATAGGAATAGTGGCAGATGTTGGTCATGTGCTGGGAATAGACCTTATAAGAAATATTATGGAAACAGCACTAACAAACACAGTGGGCATAATGACAATAGCAATCATGAGAAGGGTAATGCATGTGTAACTACAAAAAAGAATGATGAGAAGGGAACCGACCATGCCAATGCATGTATTGTTAGCTCACTTAATGATGAAAATTGTTATGGGTGCAAATCTTTATTCCAACCTGGTTCACAGCCCAGATTGATCTGCGGGCATGCTCTACCTGCTATGTCATCTTGTGAGAACGTGGGACGCCTCACATTATATACTGGCTTCCTGTATAACAGGCATGTAAGTGTCCTTCGTGATTCTGGATGTACCACTGTTGGAGTACGTAGATCGTTAATTGATGAATCTGCCTTTACTGGTAAAACAGTGAAGTGCATAACATTTGGTGGGAGTATCGAGTGTTACCCAGTTGCAGAAATAGATATTGCCACACCCTTCTTTACAGGTAAGGTAAGGGCATGTGTCCTTGACCAACCAGTATCAGACATTATTCTTGGTAATATACCAGGTATTAAGGATTGCTCTCCAGAGGAGATACATGAATGGGTTGAATCTCACCCAATGTTGCTAACGCTGTGGTCACTAGGGCCCAGCATGCCACTGAATCCAAGGCAGAGCCAGCTATACCATTTAGTGAGAGAGCATCTCTTCAGAATGTTCATAATGTTTCCCCCCAGTCGTTCGCGACCAAACAGCGCGAAGATGTTGCTTTGCAACCATTGTTTGCTCTAGCAGAGAGCAAGCATGTGAAGAAGACAAAAACTTCGCGTTATTGGTTTGAATTTAAAAACTCAGTACTGACTAGATGCTTTGACAACTATGTTTTAGTCAGGAGACAGGTAGTTATTCCAAAGAGTTTTAGACCTATTGTATTGAATACTGCCCATGACTCGCTTTTAGCTGGTCATATGGGGATTAAGCGTACTCTGTTTCGTGTCACCTCAAATTTTTATTGGCCCTGTGTTAACAAAGATTTAAAGCTATACTGCAGGTCATGTACAACTTGTCAAAAGGTAGCACGTAGGGGCAAGCACCACGCTGCACCCTTACAAGTCACTGATGTGCCATTACGGCCTTTCACCAAGCTTGCAATTGACATAGTTGGTCCTATGTCAGTCATGTCAGATAGAGGATATCGATATATCCTAACGTGTATAGACTTATGTACACGTTGGCCGGAGGCCATACCATTGAAGACTATCACCTCAGCAGCTGTGTCTGATGCTTTATTTGTTATTTTTTGTCGCATAGGATTTCCTGATGAAATCTTATCAGATCGTGGTACTCAATTTATGTCTCAAATGATGAAAGATATTGAGAACATGTTAGCAATTAAGCATTCGTTCACAAGCCCATACCATCCGGAAAGCAATGGCGTTTGCGAGCGTTTCAATGGCTCGTTGAAGCAGTTGTTAGGCAAAGTCACCGAGACATGTCCTCGTGACTGGGACCGAATGTTACCAGCGGTCTTATTTGCTTACAGAGAAGTGCCCCATGAGAGCACTGGCTTTTCGCCATTTGAGTTGGTATATGGTGCCAACCCTAGAGGTCCTATGTACATACTCAAGGATTTGTTGTTGGGATCAATGGAGGATAATACTGTCTGCACCAGCTATGAACTGGTCATTGATCTCAGGCAACGCCTTGTAGATGCATGTACTTATGCATCAGGTATGATACGTAATGCTTCACACAGGTCGAGAGTGCACTGCAACCAATCTCGAAAATTACGTTCATTCTTACCAGGAGAACAAGTATGGCTACTTCTTCCGACCAAGGAAAATAAACTGCTAATTTCTTGGCAGGGCCCTTTTAAGGTGGTTGAGAAGAAAACTGATGTAGATTATGCCATTGACATAAGGGGCAAAGTTAAAACATTTCACATTAATATGTTAAAATTGTATGTGGAGCGCCCTGCAGAGTTAGAACCTATCTTGCACAGTATTTCTGATGAACCAGTTCGACAGACTTTGTCAGCTGTTGTGGAATCTGATGATTCTACAGCGAGCGATATTTCTTTTAATTTTCCTCTGGTGCCTTTAACATCTTCCGAATCTTGGAGAGATGTAACTGTATCAGGTGATTTAGATTCTAGTTATCGAGAACAGGCTCTTGCTGTTTTAGAATCTTTCTCTGATGTGCTGACTGAACTTCCAGGTCGCACTGATGTTATCTCTCATGATATTACATTGACTGATGATCACCCTATCAAACTCAGACCGTATACTATACCCTTACACTACAGATCTCAGGTGGATAGTGAACTTAAGGATATGCTACGCATGGGCATCATTTCTCCTTCTGAATCATCCTATTCTTTTCCTATGGTTCTAGTTAGAAAGAAGGACAAATCTCTTCGCATCTGCATTGATTTTAGACGTCTTAACAGTGTCACTCTCACACATGGTGAGCCTATGCCTGTTTTGGAGGATCTCTTATCACAACTATCCCAGGCTACATACTTTAGCAAACTAGATCTTTCCAAGGGATATTGGCAGATCCCTTTAACTGATAAAGCCAAACCACTAACCGCATTTATGACTCCATATGGTTTATTCCAATGGAATTATATGTGTTTTGGCCTTGTCAATGCTCCTGCGACTTTTGTGCGCATGATGCGGAGACTCTTAGGAGATAGATCTGACGTCATCACATATATAGACGACATCTGTTTATTCCATAGTTCTTGGCAAGAACATATCACAGGATTAAAATCTTTATTAATGCTACTCAGAAAGCATGGTTTGACAGTTAGACCTTCAAAGGTTCAGATTGGTTGTCGAGAAATTTCATTTCTTGGTCACCGTGTTGGTAACCACATGTTATACCCTGATGAGCACACTGTCAAACGCATATTAGAAGTAGATATCCCTCGGACAAAGAAACAGGTTAGGAGCATGTTAGGACTCAATAACTTCTATCACAAGTTCATTCCGAACTTTTCATCTATTTCTTCTGTCCTGTCATCTTTGACTAAAAAGGGAGCTCCTAACAAAATTGTTTGGTCCGATACTTGCAGTGGAGCTTTGAACAAAATTAAAACTGTATTTTCCAAGGCACCTATTTTGGTGTTACCTAATATCACTATGCCATTTCTTCTGAGGACTGATGCTTCTCAGACTGGCATTGGTGGTTGCCTGTTGCAATGGTTCAATGATACTCCACATCCATGCTTGTATGTTAGCAGGAAGTTGCTACCAGCAGAAACTCGGTATTCTACCAGTGAAAGAGAACTTTTGTCCATCATTTGGTGTATGGGCAAGTTATCACGCTATTTACTTGGCGCACACATCTACCTCCAGACGGATCACCGTCCACTAACATCCCTAAATCAAAAAACTACGACAAACAGTAGATTACACAGATGGTTTTTGCTTATTCAAGAATATAGATATACAATTATTCCAATCAAGGGATCAGAAAACTTTCTGGCAGACTTATTGTCAAGGAATGTAACTGCAAAGTGAAATTGTTTGTGCCAGATGTTGACATTGTCTGATCTTGTTTTGTTTTCAGGTGATATACTATTGAAACATTCATGCTACGACTTTAATTGCATTTTTTTTTGAAAGATTGGATTACATTTTGTCTAAACTGTTTACATATATCTGTTTTCATGTCATTTGGTACTACAATTACTATTTCATATATATTATTCTAAGCAGTATGATTTTTCTTTCCCAATAGATTAATAGTTCTTGGGCTAACTATCCACTGTTCCCAAGCGAAAACCCTTGGTTTCCGCTCGGGAACAGGGGGGCAATGTTGGGAGTAGAAAATGCATTAATTTTAACGATGAGTTTGGCACTTTGCCATTTCACCCAAATAGCCACTCTATGTCACGTGATGAGACTGGCTGTGAAAGTATTGCTAACGAGGCGGGTGAAAACGAGAGTTAGCGAAGTGGGCAGTCAGTGTCCAGCCGTTTTACGGTTGAGATGTGTGTTTGGGCGTGTGTGGATAGCCCTAATGTATATTCCTGTTTTTACATGGAAGTATTCTAATGTATGGCATATTTAACATTCATAATTGTTCATGCAAATGAGTGACTATTATTATTATTATTATTAATCTGGATTATGTTCTAATTGCCTGACCACATCAATGGGTCTATTTTGAAGTTTCGTCATGTGTATTAAAGTTACAAACCGTCACTCAGCTATTATTACTTTTGTTGGAGAAAGAGATGTGTGCACAAAAGTAAATTAATGTTTATTCGCCACGCACGTAAAGAGAGAACCCTGGACATTACATTCCTATCTATATTGGATACAAACAGTCGTGCAAAAGCAAAAAGCAAAAATAAGCACGAACTATAAATAAACCGCTCCCTCAACAAATAAATAAAATATAACTTGAACTGTGTACAATAAATAAAATATAACTTGAACTGTCTAAAATAAATAAAATATAACATGAACTGTCTACAATAAATAAAATATAAAATAAACTGTCTACAATAAATAAAATATAACAAACTGTCTACAAGAAATAAAATATAACTTAAACTGTCCACAATAAATAAAATATAACTTAAACTGTCCACAATAAATAAAATATAACATTAACTGTTTGCAATGTATATTACATAAACTGTCTACAATAAATAAAATATAACTTGAACTGTCTACAATAAACAAAATATAAAAGCTGTTTTACAGTAAATAAAATATAACATAAACTGTTTACAATAAATAAAAAAATAACAAACTGTCCACAATAAATAAAATATAACTTAAACAGTCTACAATAAATAAAATATAACAAACTGTCTAAAATAAATAAAATATAACATAAACTGTTTACAATAAATAAAATATAACGTAAATTGTCTACTTACTTAGTCGTTCCCCTTCTACCGTGAGGTGTAGAGGTTTGGAAGAGAGAGCGCCAGACCATCCTATCGGCTGTCTTCCTCCTGGCCTGGTTCCATTCTAGTCCTCGGTCCTTCAAAGATTATCTAATGTTGTCCTACCAGCGGACTCTGGGTCGTCCTGGGGGTCTGGATCCCTGGCTCTTTGTTTCCCATGCTTGTCGTGGTAACCGATCTTCTCCCATTCTGCAGACATGGCCAAACCATCTTAGTTGGGACTGTTCTACTTGGGTCTGCAGGGGGTGGGATTTAAGGCCTTACGTATCGTCTGGTTGCGTACCATGTCTCTTCTTGTTACTTCAACCACCTTCCTCAGATACCTCATTTCTGAGGTTTGGATCTGGCTTTTGTGGGTTGTAGTCATTGCTGTCGTGAAACATTCTAAATCCACATATCTAAATTAAATAGTAATGTAAAGCCTAACGAATTAATACAATAAAAGGAAAGAAGAATGGTTAAAGACCAGTGCTTTTCCAATAGCGCATCCGTTGTATAACGCCATAATGGCTGAACCAAAAATCCCCCTTTTTCTACTTCGTCTGCATAATTGTAGCGCTTTAACGTTTGATAGTAAGGCCTACTGCACCAATACACGCGTTCTACAAATAAAACTAGTACTATCTGTCTTAGAAAACCTTGAGATAGACACACTGCGTAATGACCTAGATTTAATATTCCATTCATGTCATTTATGCTCTACGTAAACTAAAAGACAGACGGACTTAGAAGAGAGAGAGAGAGGGAGGTACTGAGGAACGCATGCAACACTAACACGCAGTCGCGCGATATAAAATAATGCCACCCCCAAGCAAAAGGCATGAAGCACTAACTTTTTTTCAAATAGACAGTGACAAAAAACACTACCAATACGAGGGTTAGGTTTTAAAAACCTGTTTAATGCTTATTAGTAAACATGACATTATACTGTTTTATGTCTGAAAGCCTGACAGTACAGAAGACACCCCATCGTATCGAAGTGAACGGGTGGTAGAAGAAAATACATATTTTGAACGCAGCCACTTAGCTCCATTAAATTTATATATTTGGGTTCCTTAGGACTTGCTGACAAAGAATATGTTAAGTGTTACGCAAATAGTCTAGGAATTAACAAATTATGGCCAAAATAAAATGGTGAGGTTGTCTGACAGCACCAGACCATATTTGCTCAGTGGCATGTTTTAAAACCACTATTTTACGGGAAATAGGCCAACAAGTTAAATCCGATTTGATTGGCTAGAATAATATGTAAGGCGAAACATGATTACCGTAAAATCTCGCGTATAATACGCACTCGCGTATAATACGCATGCTTGATTTAGCCCACCATTTTCTGGTAAAATGGAAATTCGTGTACAATACGCACCATAATTTTTCAAGATTTTATTTTATGAAACATTTGTTAAAAAAACTGAAAGTATAATAACAAACAGAAATAGGTACGCAACACCTACATTTTAGGTACTTTGGACTGAAAGACCATGTCGCTTCATAAAACGAACTGCCCATCCATATGACGCTTTAAATTGTGTGCCTGTACGAGATTTTGTAAGTTCCAGAGCTTTAAGTCGTATTTCAAAGCATGAAACACCGATGCCTTGTTGCCTTCTATCCACTACCCACTCCAATAATGTTTTTTCTAGGTCTGGAAGATCTGGTGGTGACCCATGATTCGCCTTTTTCTTCCTAGGCAACACTTGCAGCACCTCTTTGTTTTTTCGCCATAATCGAATGTTACACTCGTTAATGGAAAAATGTCGACTTGCTGCCCGACTGCCGTTAGATTCTGCATATTTTACCACTAAGAGCTTTTCTGCTGCAGTATAACATGTTCTCGAATTCATTTTTAGGGCTCAAAATAATAAAACGACAAACTTCACAACCAAGCTTAATATCAAAACGGATTGAAGACCAAGAGTGCGAAATGCGTTTTGCGACAATGTCTGACACATAAGAAAACCCAGGGCACATTCAATTTCGCGCCATTTTCACTGTTAAATTGTGACAAAAACTTGACAGACTTTCCAATGTAGGTTACTTTCGAAATCGAAAATGACGTATTTTTTAGTACTCGCGTATAATACGCACCCGAGTTTTAGCTGGCAAAAATGAGTAAAAATTGTGCGTATTATACGCGAGATTTTACGGTAGTCGAATGCAAATACTATTTTTGGTTGTTAAGGGAGACGGTAGGAAGGGTACTTTTTTTTCAAATGCTTTTGTAAACATGGCCCCATTGGCTAGACCATTTGATATAGTCAATCAGGAGCGTCAGTTCAGTGCCACATTTTGAAAAATAAACTTACTAGGAAGCAAGTGCGTTGAGATCCAGCTCATATTTTTCTAAATAAAAGCCTGGGACAGAGGCAGATCGGAATTGTGCCATATTCATCGCCAGTCAACGTATTTGTTTATTATTTCCATGAATTGTGGTAAGCTAGACATTTGATATCTTTTTGATGAAAATTGAATGTGAATTGATAATGTATGTCTGTATGTGTGTGGTTCAGTAATAAACAAAAGGCAAAACCTAGATATTGCTCCACCATTACCAAAACATGTTGAAGAGGAGTGAAACTGCATGGGATTGCCAAATAGAACTATGCCACCTATCTTATTGAATAGAAGGAAATAATGCTGGAATTGCAGAGGCGTTGTAACCATTAGGGAGAGGAATACTGGTGTAAATTGTTTCAGATGAAGCTAGCAGTTGGACTACAGAGATGAACTCTGTGTTTGTTATGTATTGTGTTTCAGTGTGGAAATAGATTATAAATTGGTTCTGAAGGGAGGTACAACCTTCTTGTTTCAGGGACCGTGGTCCTAAACTATTAAAGCAGCACCTGGTCTGAGTTGTGCTGAATCCAGAGGCTGATAGCATACTCCTTGGTCCAGATAGCGACCAGTGTGTTTCTCAAGAATACGGTGAAGCAAGCGAGCAGAGGAGACTGTTTCCTGCCGCCCTCACAGAAGATAAGAGTCGTTGACCAGAGCAGCTCAATCTTATGTACCCCACCCCCCCAAAGTTGACTATATATTAAAGAAAGAGGGACAATTAATTGTTTCTAATGACAGGAACTGTGAACTTTTCCAATACTATTTCCACCAGAAACAGACACTTAAAGTCATGATGACCAACCACCACCTAGCTTGAAAAAGCCAGTATTACCTCATAGTACTACATCACAACATATCCACATATTGTGATACTAATAATATATGTCAATACAAAGATCATATCTATAAATTGTGTACATACAACTTGTAATTACATTTGATTGTGATTCCTGGTTCACTTTGTAGTTGAATCAGGATATCTATTATTGAAAGGAATTAATACATATTTTAAAACGTTAACACTTGACTCATTTAAGATAGTCTTATGGAGTGTTCCATGTATGTGAGTGTCACAGTGTTGTAAAGAGTTGTGGATTAAATTAAATTGTTTATCTGTCTGTTGGTTGTTGTGAACATACACTTCATCACTTTCATAACCCTAGACATTCAACGTAGTCATCACAATATTCCAGAATAATTCTGACTGAGGTCTAAATGTGGTAGCAAAGTAAGGTTATCTGTAATACACCACACTTATTAGATACAGATACCTTCACAGCTGATCTCAGCCAGTACACTAAGTCCCCTATAAATATTTATAACATCCCACTTTACCACAATTGCCAATGACTCGCATCCATATGTCAAGACTGGGACATAGGTGGAGCGGTATACAGCCATCTTCGTTTTCTTACCAACCTCTCTCTTGCTGAGGAATCCTCGGTTTAGGGCCTGAAAAAGTCTCCCAGCTGCTGATTTTCGAGTGGCCAACTCTTCTTTGATGCCTCCCTTTCGGTCTATAATAGCTCCGAGGTATTTAAAGTGGTCCACCTGCTCCAGGACCTGTTCTCCCAGCTTAATCTGATGTCTTCTTTCTTCTCGTGATATCACCATGGATTTTGTTTTAGAGCTGCTTATGACCATCCCTCTCTTCTCCAGCTCTTCCTTCCAGACTTGCAGGTTGGATTGGAGATGTGCCTATATATAAACATAAAATGTTTACAATAAATAAAATATAACGTAAATTGTCTACAATAAATAAAATATAACATAAACTGTCTACAATTAATAAAATATAACGTAAACTGTCTACAATAAATAAAATATAACATAAACTGTCTACAATAAATAAAATATAACATAAACTGTCTACAATAAATAAAATATAACGTAAATTGTCTACAATAAATAAAATATAACGTAAACTAACTACAATAAATAAAATATAACATAAACTGTCTACAATAAATAAATTATAACGTAAATTGTCTACAATAAATAAAATATAACATAAACTGTCAACAATAAATAAAATATAACGTAAACTGTCTACAATAAATAAAATATAACATAAACTGTCTACAATAAATAAATTATAACGTAACTTGTCTACAATAAATAAAATATAACGTATATTGTCTACAATAAATAAAATATAACGTAAACTGTCCGTGCCAAATAAAATGAACAAAAAAATTATCTGGATCTTTCCAAATGTGGAATATCGTCTGGCGCTGATTAATGTCATCATCACTGTCCTTCAGGTCCCCAAGACGCATAGGCCTGCAAGAATCTCATGCCGAGACTTCCTGTCACGTGCCATCCTTAGTAAGCCTTTCCATTTCTTCTTTGTCTCTGTCATGCCTGTCTCCAATTCCATTTTCCCTGTTTGTTTGAATTTATGTCTCTCTCTATTTCTTTGAAAATAGCGATTCCAGAACAGAGACTGCCCTGTATTAATATCAACAGGTTTCCTCTGTGTTTGTTTGAATTTATGTCTCTCTCTATTTCTTTGAAAATAGCGATTCCAGAACAGAGACTGCCCTGTATTACTATCAACAGGTTTCCTCTGTGTTTGTTTGAATTTATGTCTCTCTCTATTTCTTTGAAAATAGCGATTCCAGAACAGAGACTGCCCTGTATTACTATCAACAGGTTTCCTCTGTGTGTGTTCATCCACCACCAGCTTCCTCTTCACATCACTTGTTCTTCTGACATCTTTCCTTTCTAGTTCATCTCATCAGTTCTACATTAGTGATGTTGTCGTTCCATGTCGATCCTTCTATTTTACACAAGCAACCATTTATGAACATCTGTAACCATTTGCTTGTTGTTCTCCGTGTTGTTCCCAAAGCCACATAACAAGGTCAACTTGACTTTCGAGTTAAGGGCTGTGATTTTTGTTTAATTTCCATATATTTTCCAGTGCAATGAACGTTCCTGTTGCCTGTTTTAATTCTGTCTAATCCTCTAATTTTGTCTGTATTATTGCCAGGATTTAAACATTATCTTGTAGGGAAGTTTCGCCAGTACAATCTGGATATCATCTTTCACATTCTCATAATCTGTGTCTTTTCAAATTAAAAATAATAATAGTAATAAAGCGCTTCTGTATTCAAGAAACTGATTTCGGAACATGCGCGTTTGGAAAAACGAAACAATGACCTTACAGTGGGACATCATATGAACATTAAAACAGCTAGGCATTGTGTGTTTTTTTAAGTGCGAGGAGCCAAAATTAAGTTTTATTTTAGGACACGTAAACTTCAGTTAACTGTTCTACTGTAAAACTGGCAATTAATAATTTAACAGCGCAACATTTTAAATAAAGAAAATTTGAAAATATAGTTCTTAAAGTTTTAGATGTAGTTGCAATTCTGGTCACTTAAGAGGACAGATGGTGATGATATTGCTAATAAGATTAATTCTAAACGTGCAGCCAAACACAATTTAAATTTAAATAACGTTTTGCAGCGGATGAATCAACAAGGCTGAGACAGTTGGAGTTTGGCATCAAACGTGGGACTAGCAGAAATGGACTTGAGAGGATGCATCCGTCGTATGTACAACCAGGGTACTACAGGTACAATTAGCATTCATACTCTTCGACATTTGCTGAGGGAGACTGAGCACCTATGGGTTTGCCTGGAGTGCAGTGAGGTCGATTCTGATTAACAATAACAGTAATAACGTTTTTGGCCGCCCGTGACGGCTTATTTCATTGCTGACGACAACCAGGCAATTTAGTTGTTCTCATTTATGAGGTTTCTTAAAATTTCGGTCACCGTTTATTCTTGTCTCGCTTTATGGGCTTGAATTTTCACCCCCTTCTTTTGTTATTAATTGTCCTCTGTAGCAGGAGATATCAAACGGCTAGATTTCAGCTGTACGACGTACTCTGACATTTAATTAGTACTTTCCTATCACAGACAGCAGATTCGATTCTTCATTGTCAAATAACAGCAATACAAGATTTAGCGTTACGGAGTCAACAGTCTGCTATTGTGTTGTATTGGTCTCGTGATTATCTTGTTATATATGTATTCATATTTTTTTAAACATTGGCTAGTAATCGGAGCTATCTATTTATAGAAGTTGTACCTCGTTTGGCGAGGACATTCCTGTTTCTACCCACAATCGGGGCTTCGGATATGCTGAAGTTGTTGTCCTCATATGAAGAGTTTTCCACTGAAATCAGTATTAGAATCTTATTTCAACTTCTTCTTCAGCTTCGTGGAGAACATAGAGCCAGCAGCGTTGTTGATCTTTTTGAAAGAATCCTACATCATTCGTTGTCTGTTATCTTTACTTACATTTTAAAAATACTTTTTTTAATGTCCCCTCTTGCCGTAAAGCGGCGTGGGTAGCTGAAATTGTCGTTCTTGAGTCAATAGTGTGAGTACCAGAGCAACTCTGGGAAGGTTAAGGCGGCCGGCGTGATGCTGACCACGTCACCCCTAGTGTGCCGATGGTCAAGAAAATATGTGCCTAACACCATATTTCCAATATGCCTCAATGGGCGTGTAACGGGATCCTTTACCTTGACCTTTTTACTATAGAATTTCAGTGATATTGTATATCCGTATGTCTCTTGATCTTCCCGGTGTCCTAAAGCCGGATATCTACTGATGTAGGCGCGCAGTTGATTGGGCTTCACTTTCATGAGAAGGTCAAAGCTATTTATTTTCCTTCTCTCTCTCTCTCTTTCTCTCTTTCTCTCTTTCTCTCTTTCTCTCTTTCTCTCTCTCTCTCTCTCTCTCTCTCTCTCTCTCTCTCTCTCTCTCTATATATATATATATATATATATATATATATATATATATATATATATATATATATATATATATATATATATATATATATATATATATATATATATATATATATATATATATATATATATATATATATATATATATATATATTACATCATTCGAAATGAAATGCTACAGAAGGATGTTGAGAATACCCTGGACAGAAAAAAAGACCAACAGAGAAGTACTGCACTCACTAAACGTACAGGAACATTGGCTCCTAAATACCATCGCAATAAGGAAGCTGAAATTTTTCGGTCATATAAAAAGACATAATAGTCTGGAAAAAAAACAGTGATGGAAGGCATGGTCCCTGGAAAAAGGGGAAGGGGTCGACCTAGACGACGGTGGACCCAGGACATCACAGAGAGTCTGAACTTGTCTTTGGCTGATGCAGGTCGACTTGCCCAGAATCGTGATGCGTTCAGAGCAGCTGTAATGGAGACAACGTTCTGGAAAGAATATGTCACATGATGATGATGATATATATATATATATATATATATATATATATATATATATATATATATATATATATATATATATATATATATATATATATATATATATATATATATATATATATATATATATATATATATATATATATATATATATATATATATATATATATATATATATATATATATATAAAATGTAGGATGTAGGTCCTACGTTTTTTCTGTTGCCATCATTTCTCATTTCATCTCTCCTCGTAATATTACTTGTTCTTCTGTGCTTTCTATGTAGCATTCTAAAATACGTGTGACGGTATTGCCTGCCCTGCTTTGCAGTAGTGGTCCAACAGTGGCCAAAACTCAAGAGTATCTGTTATAGGCTGCAATGGAGTCTATCTTTACACACGATTACTCTTTACAGAAATGTAGATAGAAGAGTAGTAAAGCTTCTATCACCTGGGAGTCTTCACAAGATATTCAGATAAGCGAAAACAATGCTGGCTGTTGCTGAGCACGTCAATTCTGTAATCTGCCGACACCTGTTATGAAGAATTTAAGCAATGGTTTATTCTAGCTCGTTAAGCCCCCACCGCTGAGTTAATCAGTGGAATTATTATTATAATATAGCACTGTTTAGAGTGTGTGTTTAGTAACTTTGACTGAGACAAACATTTAAAATGATTGAATCGAAGTTAAGTTTGTATAATTACAAATAACAAAATTTAATAATCACTTTAAATTTAACAGTTTAAAAGAAAGGAATAATAGTTAATTACAAAATAAGGTTTTCATCACTCGGGTGATGGTTTTTGGATAAGAAGTTCAAGTGGCAGCATATAGGTTAACTTAGCTGCCAATGATGATTCTAATCCTCCTTATGGGTTGGTTCTTTTCACTCTGCTCGCGCTCGTCTCTAGTCAAAGTTCAGGCGCCGCACGTTCCCAGAACGTCAAGGAGTAACGGCCACGCTGGTTCTGCGTCTGTCTATAAGACCCTCTTATGATGGCGTCTCGCACAACGTCAGTCCACTTTTACCTTCACTTGGTTCCAGAGATAGTACTTTCTGCTGGTACTACCAATAATTGGTAATATAAATAGAAACGAAACGCTCTTCTGTGTATGGCGTTTTCCGACACATAGTTATGTGCCCCCTCTTCTATTCTACCATCCCATGTCAGAATTTACCCTTGATGAGAATTAAATTTAATCCCTCGGGATAAAACTTACTTTACATTTAAACTGAATAGCTTTAGCTTTACATTGCATTTAAATGAAAAGGTTAAAAGTACATATAATATGTTTTAGATTTACATCTCCACTGTTTAAAAAGCGTTCACAATATAAATTCATTTGTGTTTCATTTACATTTACACTTGTGGAAAAGTTTGAAACTTCTATTAATTTTAACATGAATATGTTTTTTTCGTTTACATTTACACTGAGTGAAAAGCTTTGAAACTGTAAGTATAATTCTTAGAATGTACATCATTTCTTTCATCTTTCCCTCCCTGCTCCATAGGGAACCTGGAACTACTTTATGCTTTTAGTTCTCTTTACGAAACTATCAATAAAGCAATCACCAGCCCGTGCAGTGGTGGTTCATGAATCATCATACTAGATACTGAGGTTGCCAGCCTCATATGACTTTTACATCCAATAGCGAGTTTCACACATTAAACTTCACATGGTAATATATACATATATGTGTTAGTTCACATGTTAGTAATAAAATATGAAATGTAAATCTTGGCTACAGACTTGTTGCTCAGATGAATACAATGACAAATCGGTCTCTTACACGCGTCTGGGATGTCTTTAATTTTACAATAGATTCCCTCTGTGACTTCGTATTTCTTCATTTTCCTAGCCCCGGTGTTAATTATTAACATGTAGAGATTTCCTGTGCTTTGTAAGTCTTATTTGGTTCTCCAATAAAAGGTCCGGTTAACAAAAGGAATTCTGAATCTAGTCTTCACTCTGGCGAGGTCTGATGGTGTCTTGGCGAGCGTGAAATTCACAGTGAAATAAAACTGCGAAATGGTCAGACTATATTTCCTCTCTTCCCACGCCTTCGTTTGATATGGAGTTAAATAAACGCTCCAATTATCTTCAAACAGGTCGGGTGTGGTACTTTCAAAATATTTCCGGCATGGAAACATTTTTCAAAGGTCACGTTTCCCATATATGGTAATATTATGTCCGATGCCCCTTGTGTACAACCTTCCAAACACACCTCTGTCCATCATAATATTGTGATTGTGGTTTTCTGGCGTAATGACTCAGGGATAGTCATTAGTCACCTGTGTTTCGCCAGCCAAACAAATCTAGTTATATTCAGCACTCCTGCCCAACACAAGCTTGGATAAACAAGCACCGTCGCTTGAAAAAATGGCCAGACAGATTATGCGATAAAATATTGTCGCTGACCGTCTAATAACCTGGCGTAACTTAACTTGTCTTCGTGAAGCGTGAATGCGACACAATAAGATAAGAATTACTACCGTAAAATGAATGAAAGGGCAAAATGAAATGCCAAATAACAAGCGAATAATGAAGAAATATGAAGAAAAGAAGTTTACTGCCGGAGGGCTGAAGGTGTGAGAGATCACAAAAGAGGACAGAGACAGACGTTTCGTCACAATATGCTACAGGCTGTTCAGTCTTTCTCCCGACCTACAGCAGTTATGATGAATTAAAAAAGAAACAACAAAACAACAACAACATATGAACGTAACTTTTGCATAACTGCATCGGACACTGGTTCTTGGCAGTATTGTTTCTGCTTTTATCTTTGGCTATAAAAATATAGCTGAATGAGATAGGAATGTATTACAACAAGAGGAAATCTGACCATCAGAAGCAGTCTCCGGTCAGGTAGGTGTTTGCGCATCTCTGTCTTATTCACGCTCCATGGGTCATGACTCCCGAGTTTCAGCCCTCTGTTCTTCTTTTCCCACCTCCTATGCTGGGAATTGAACCTTGGTTGCATTCCCCAAATTTATTCACGGTTTTATCCATTTTGTCACTTGGTTTTGAGAGTTATAGTTCTGTTGTATATGCACTTACTGTCCTAAATCTACAGCCATATTGCGGGTGATCAACAACCAGCAGGAAAGATTTACTGGCCTTTTCCCAGCTTTCCTTAATCGTCATTTATAACCGCTCTCGTCGGCAAACACGGTTTTATTTATTGCGTCTGATTGCGCTGCTGGAAAGAATTTATTGTTATCGTGTGTATTTTTCCTTGTAGAAACAGACTGTCAAGAACTAATATTTCTTTGTCCTCTTCAGGAAATTGGTCATAATTATGTTATTAGCATTTTCTGGCATTCATTTATTCATTACACTTCTGCTGCTTAACAAATTCATGTCCAGTAATCCTGTCGTGTACCATTGTTGAGAACCTAGTTTTATATTAATTTGAAAGCTAAGGGCAAATTAGTAACTATCAATGATGGCTCGTGGATGCAGAACAACAAGGTCAACAACATTTAAATGGTAGGTGTAGGAAGATGGGGGGCTGAAGTAAGACGTGGAGTTTGGTGGATGAATAAGAAAACAAAATCAAGAACAGGTGATTCGTCTTAATAAGACAAAGAAAATAGCCGGCGTTGCGGCCGCAACGGCTTCGTCAGGGCAGCCATTATATGTTTCTTTTTTTCACTTTCATTTTATATTATAAGGGTGGCTAAGAGGTTTGACGTCCGCCTCGAGTTATAGACGTTTCCAGTTTCGATTCCCAGTTGAGGGAATATAATTTATGGAAATTTCTTTTTCAGAACCAGTGGTCCTAATGATGTCATTCTCTCTCTCCCCCCCCCCCCCCCCCCCCTGGTCTCATGGGTAGTGAGATAGGATACCTAGCCTTCTCGGATAAGGGCGAAAAATACGAGGTCCCGTGTGCAAGTTGCGCACGTTAAAACATCCCACGGCCGTTGGAAATTGAAAAGAGTAAGCCATAAGGCCGCTGCCCTGGCAATATTTAAAAATTAGAAACCTACCAATCTAATATATTTATAGAATGTGTGATTCCTGAATACACACATTGGGATTCTCGCCGGTGCTACGGAGTTCGTGCACAGTGCTGAGATCCTCCTTGTGTGATCTAAGGGTGGAGATCGGAGCACTGATGATGTTGTCCGTGTACAATGAAGACAGTCCTTCAAACCAAACCAAACCAAACCAAACTAAACCTAACCAAACCAAACCATGGCGCGCTGTGTGATCGATGGAAAAGTTAGGTCTTAGTAGACCTTATGGGTAGCACCCATTTTAAATTTATTTTTTCTTGTTTCCTACTTAGCTCTCACTTTATTTACCTTATCTGATGAAGCATTGTGGCCGCAACGATGGCTATTTTCTGTGTTCTTTCATATCCATCCAACGTATAAAAAAAAAGACCCAAAGCTTGAACAACAATATGTTTGTTTTATGTGCCCCGCATTCTGCGAACATGGAACCTTTAATTCCCTAACCTGCAATGTGGGAACAATTGTGGCTTTTTCCCTAAAGAAAATAATGGAGCTTTTATATGAGTATTGCTTTCAAAACGGACGAACACGGAATTACATGATTCTCAAAGGATGAACAACGATTACGAAACACCGTTACAATCTCGGTCAATTTAACAACGGCTCGTTAGATTTCCACATTACTTGTGTAAATGAGAAAGCACTTGAATTAAACACGGAAGTTTCGAGAAAGGTACAATGATTCAGAATTTAGCTGAGGTAAACAATGCCGTAACAAGAATTCAATGAGAGAACGTGAAAGGATGGCACAGTGGAGGAGAATTTGGCGTGACCTGAAGTAAACGGGGTGCTTGAAGAGACAAATGAAATCGACACATGCGGCGACTTATATGAGGTTGTTGTGACAAACACTTTCGTTCACTTTTTCTTGCCTTCAGTTCTCTCCGGTCGTAGTTACTCTATCATTTCTTCTAAGCGCACCTTTTCATTTTCTATTGTTTCCGCTTTCATAGGTCGAGGATATCTTGTCCTATCTTGTACACCATCTTGGTTTTTACCTGGTCGCTCGACTTGTTTGTTTGACTAATCGCTAACCAGAAGGATTAAGAGTCTACAATTAGCGTCATTTTTATTGTTTACACCAGACGCACTATTGGGAGAAAACATTATATCCCAGACGGCATAGGGCGAGAACCCAGACGTTTGTAGTTGAAAGTAGTCAATAACCGTTTGATTCATGAACATGGGTGGAAAAAAGTTGCCACAAAAACCACGTTGTTCGGGTTTTCCAATATGGATAGCAGATGGTATAGAAGGTTTAGTCGCAAACATGACGTGCCCAACGACACGGCCAATTTCCTTGGGATACTGGAAGATAACCATCTTGTTAAAGATTAAGGCACGAGAGATGATATAACATGTCCGGAAGATTGCCTTTGTGATGTGTGACGAAATAACCTCGATCGTTACATTTGCTGTAAAGGAATATATACACATGCATTCAGGAAAATGTAACGGGAAATGTAATTTTCCTGTGTCGTTATTTAATTCATTATGTGCTCTTCCCTTTTTTTCCCCACCTCTTACAGTGTATGTTATTTTTGATTCATTGATTACACTTTCCTCTTTCTATTCATGTCATGACTGGGCCTAAACGATCATTCTTTGTGAGATTAGACACTTGTGGGGCAATATTGGCATTAAATCATGATGGTCAATTTCGTGTAGTAATACGAGGTGTTAATATGAAGATAATGACGGGAAATTGGAGCGCACGGATTAAGACGTAAAATCTGAGATGCAACAGTCTTATCGGTTACAGTGCTTTTGTGAATCCAGACGTTCTGTCTGGGAAGATACATAACAAAACCTGAGGTGGTTACATGGTCAGCTAGATAATTGCCACAACCCAAGTTTGTCTCCTGATAAGTTGTTAATGTTTGCATGTGCCGTGCCCAAAAAAATACACGGTAAATATCAATCTGGCGACAGATTAAGACACCAACAGGAAGACAACGAGTGAGATTTTTGTAGCGCAAGAATGATGTAATCGTTTCAGGCCAGATTTTCTTGTAATGCATAATTACAAGAAAATGAAATCTTGAAAGAGATTATCTGTGATAGATCTAAGAAGTAGTGAGTGTAAACATGATCAATATCAACGGAAGAGGCAAAACCTTATATGGTCTTGAAAGTCAGACATGAATTCGTAGATGACATGCAGAGAACATTTGTTTATTTTTTTTTGAAGAAGAAGATTCCTTATAAACGAGGGTAGTGTATTAGGGCTATGTGAAAATGCGATATACATGAACAAGTGAAATATATTCTGACAATACAAAATAATTTATTCCGGAGGAAAGAAACATGAAAGAGGAGTAGGCATAATCTTAGATGCAGGAAGAGCAAGAACAGTAACGGAATTTTGGCAATATTAAATCGAGTCCTGTTAGTTAAATTGAATGGAAGACCAATTGGTATCATTTTATACAAATATTATTCGTAGAATGTACATCATTTCTTTCATCTTTCGTTTTCCCACAACAACAGATAGTACAGAAGAAGAAATTGACGCATTTTACAATGAACTTGATATGGCAACGACGCTGTAAATCTCATTAGACAATTGTTATACTTTGAGACTTCAATGCAAATATTTGGCAACGACTCTGTACATCTCATTAGACAACTGTTATACTTTGAGACTTCAATGCAAACATTGGATGTAACTGGTGGTAATGGCCTGAGAGAAAGAAAAGAGATATGACACACTGATGAATGGGCAAGAATGCATGATTTTATAGCAAGAAATACCTGGTTTAAACAGCATCCTTGACGCCAATGGTCGTGGAAAAGTCCAGCAACAATGTTCTTAATCAGATTGACTACATACTAATATGCAGGAGATTTAAAACAGTTTGAAATCTGTGAAAACTAGGCCAGGAGCAGACTGCAACAGCGATCATGTACCAGTAATAGAAAACGTAGAATAAAATTGAAGAAAGTAAATTGAGCTTCACACAACATCAAGTTAAACGTAGCCTTACTTTTTTTTTAACTTAAATCAAATACAGAAATGAGTGAAAGATACAACATTACAATACAGAATAGGTACAATGCAATAGAAAAAATACAGTGTATAAGATGAACAGTGGGAAATGCCAAGGAATCAATACATCAAACATCAACAGAAATCGTACTAGAAGGAAAGAGGACAGCAAAGAAGAAGTGGATGACAGATGAAAGTTAAAACTGATGGATGCAAGAAGGAAGAAGAAGCAAGACAACGAAGAATATGACAGACTAAATAAGGAAAAAGTAAACAAATGTAAAACAGCAAAAGAAGCATGACTAAACCAGAAGTGCAGAGAGCTTGAATTTCAACATAGGAAAAGACATAAAATCTATGTACAGGCATATAAATGAGTTAACAGACAGAAGGAGACGTACAGCCACTGGTTATTTGAAATCGGAAGAAGGAGCATTGTTAATGGGTCATGAGAACCTGATAGACAGGAGGACAGAATACATCAAGGAGCTGTATGATGATGAAAGACCAGATTTGAACGACTAGGACAGCTGGGAAGACCCCTAGTACTTGCGGCAGACGGAGAGGATGCCATGCGCCACATGAGGAAATGTAAAGCGACGGGACCATATAATGTAACAGTAGAAAAAATGGAAGCTGTGAAAGAATTTTGGGGTAGAATTGATTACTGAGAGCACATCACAAGGCAAAGCAATCTTGATAAAGTTATATTTAGCTGGATTGCTGCGCACCATGCTGAGCCTCACCAAAACGCAAAAACTAGAATCGTTAGCTATGACAAAGTAACGTATTAAGGGATGACTTAGATAACAGTTTGTGTCTACGTTTGGAAGCGTATAGACGTGTCCGCATGTGTGGCTTGGTCCACTTATTATTATATGTAGAGCATTAGCTATTTTGTAAAAAGTGTTTCAATGAGTCTGGATTTGACTCACAAAATCAAGTGTATATTAATAATTCACGGCTGTTTGTGCCCTATACCAGAGCGCTCTTTTAGTTTCGGTGACCGGAATTCTGACACCGGGTATAAAATTTTCGTGTGCACCGTAAAAGACTATTTAAGTTTTTGGCGGGGAAAATCAGCTGATGTGTGTGTAAAATCAGTAAAATATAAATCATTACACACTCGTTCTGGATAAACACAGCGCTAAAATTCTTTTGTGTACTATAACTTTGTTCTCTGCTCTATTTTTGATTGCATTTTTATTTGTTTGAAATTAGTTTTGACGGAGTTACAGACTTTTGAAAACAGCGTCATCATTTGAGGAAATTCATAAAATAAGTAATCTTTTTATTAATTTAATACCTAAAAATCGGCCCATTCGTTTGAGTTTATAATTATAAAGACTTCTCGAAGGGAAGGTAAAGATTATTTCCACATACTTTTTTTTTTGGTTTCATATCTTGAGAATGTGTGGTAGTCAGTTTTGTGAGCTTGGCATTACAAGAACAAGCATATTGTCACCAGATTTTATAACATTTAAATCACTGTAAACGCATTCCTGATACTCACAAATCTTAAATAAGGTTGTTAAAAAAAATAGCTTTTTGTAAAGCACCATCTGTTTTTGCATTTTCATTCATTTATAATGATATTTAGCTACGTATATAAGCGTCAGAAAACATGTAAAGCTATAGATATATTACTTCCACATACTTTGATCTATCTTTCAAGTCTTGTTAATCTTGTATTTAGAATATGAATTTTTTTTTAAATTGTGTGTGTGATAAGGACTGTTCCATTAGTGTTCTTTGGTAGACAATCCTGTGCACACGACGGCTGCCAAAGAATTCTAAGTAACTGTTTGTATATCTTCTTTCATTTAAAGATAAAGCCTTCTACATCCTGGTGTTAGGCTTGATAGTCCCAAATATTCCTTTATCTTTATACATACACAAGTAAACTATACTACATAACAACGAAATGGAACATACTGTTTTGCATCATATGAATTGTGCCAGTGCACTGTGCAGAGCCTGTGGCAAGAGAGCATTAACTTCCAAAACAACACGTTCAATTCAGAAAGCACTGAACTGTTCTAATTACGTTAATGATCTGTTCTTTGTGTTTGGAATTAACGTATCAGATGATAAATCCACACAGCATTCGACTATATTTTGTAAGAAGTGTTACTTACGAATACAAAACTCAAAAAGGAGGCATAATGAGAAGTGTCTTGAAACAGCCAAGTTACTATCGGAAAACAGTCAGCACATCTGGAAAGACTATGACCATAATTTAACTATAAGTGAATGTCAACTGTGCAATTATGTTGCAAAGACATCTTTTGGTGTTTTAAAAACAAAAAGCTGCTCTATCCCCTGTGATGTTCGTTCTGACCCCTCCCTGTCTAGTCAGTCATTTAGCTGTAGTCAGTCAGTTAGTTGTAGTCAGTCAATTAGCTGTAGTCAGTCAGTTAGTTGTAGTCAGTCAGTTAGCTGTAGTCAGTCAGTTAGCTGTAGTCAGGATAGCTCTGTACAGTAGGAGGTTGATGTGCCTGCCCACATTAGTGATGATATTGTTTAACTGGAGGTTGATGTGTCAGCTCACATTAAAGGCGATACCATTATTCATTTGGAGGTGGATAACACTACTCACCCTAGCATGCCAGTTTTTGTTGCCACATCTACACCTACCAAGTCAGTTATACATACGACAAGTACATCCACCTCGCCTATCTTCAAAAGCGACATCACAGTACAACAGTTACTTGCTAAGCCACCTTCACAACCACTAACACAAAAGGAAGAACCCCTGTTCACATCCATTGTTAGAAAAAAAACTAGAAACAGCAAAAAAATAATATCATAAAATGCAAATCCAGAGGATAGCCTATTGTACTACAAAAACTAATTAAACATAGAAGAGAAACATCAGTCACCAGAACGCCAACAAAACGTAAGCGATCTCAATTTCTCCACATTGTTAGGAAACATATTGTTGAAACATCAACTGACTCACTAGACCTGCAGCAGGCACATGAGAGAAGAATTTATACATTCCACTATTTCCAAAATTGAAAGACGCGCCAGCGGTATTAAAAATATAACTTCACAATTAAAATTTATAATGGAAATTCATTTGTTACAAATTTCTCCATCTGTGAATGTACAGATTCCTCTTATTAAAAAAAGGAAGTGTGAATGATAATTGAGCGAAATTTTGGGGCTAGAGCAAATTATGGCAGTTGTTGCGTGAGAGTGACAGAATTAACAGAGTGTGGAAATCATTTAATAGATGTATTTATTAAATAAACCTATTTATCTATTAAATTGAACATTTCGTTTTACTCATGACCATACTCGTTTTTACATGACCATCGTAATGTATGACTGAGAGATAATTGTTAGCTCTCATGTTTTGGGGACAATTTGGTGTGTTATTTTAAGGTAATAAATGTGGACTTGCAATTGAATGTTTCAATAATTAATGTTTGACGCATGAAACCAAAACAAAACTTTGATATCCATTTTCTGCAGGTTTTCTACTTTTGATTTCTGTAATTTGTTATGCATGTTGATTGTGACCGTTTTAGTCTAAATTGCATTAGAAACAAACCATAACAAAATATAAAAAAACATAAATTTTACACTATTTCAGACTATTATATCTTCTGTTCTAATTGTGATAAAATGTTTCTTCTTGTTCTAAAATTTACTCTGACATTTCTAGTCTAGCTTTACGCAAAATTAAAGCCAGTATTTATAATAATAAAGTAGCCTAAAAACATTAATTAAGCCCTATCAAAAGTAAAATCCGCCACCTTTTTTTTCCAGTTAGGAAGTTACCACGTGACCTCTGTCACGATAGCTATAAATAGCGCGGTCAGGGAAAAAGGGGAAACAACTGAAAGATCGCTGGCAAACAGCCGTGAATTCAATGTGGTGGAATCACTTCTTCGGGATATATTAAATCCGCAGTGTTGAATAGTCAAGATGACTAGAAATATATATTAAAAGAAAGTATCTCGAGATATACAAGATGTTACATGGTTAGTATAACTGTAACAGGTAATTTGGTCGGAAGTAATTTTTATAACAATGACTTTTATGAAGGAAATTAACGGACTTGTACATTTTTAAAACAAAGGGCATTAATCCATAATACATTGAAGTAGGGGACAAGAGTAGGGATGACGTCCCTTGATCATCACGGTTAGTGCGGGTGACCTTGACCGGGAATTATAATGTTAAGTAAAAGTCGTTGTTCTGTTTTGCAAAACTGAGTTGCCTGAGTGATCACTATTCTCTTGTGAGGAATGAAATAGTGAACTGTTTGTGAAAAAGTCTGATCTAGAAGGTTCGGAAAGAGTTGTAATGGGAAATCGTGGTACAAAATATAGGCAGTCGGATTCGAGAACGCGTTAGCGTAGGTTCAGAAATGAGCTATCTCCAAAGTTTGTGCAAAGATAGTATTTTATACGTGGCTGGCGCAATCGAGAGTTATTATCGAGTGATAAGCCCAAATGAGCTTGTGTTGCTTCTGTGGTGACAGAAAGTTTATAACTATCATTCAGACGCTCGATCGCCTATATGTCACAAGTGACAGTTTTGTGAGTTATTCTGGGGACATGAAGAAAGTGTTGCCATTTCAGGAAATGTGTGTGTTTTCAAAGTGAATTAGGTACGTTGAACATTTAAGAGTCTATTACTGGTAGGCAACATAGTAAACCAGTTGACAGTCTAACGAGTAGTATATAAACTTGGGAAACGTCAACCCTGGCCTTAGGCCAGTATTCTCTAAAATACACCAAGTAAAGACTGCAGAAAATTAAGCTGACAGAAGAAATATAGCCGTATACGAGAAGACAATGTTACCATAAGAATTCAGAGGACACAAGAATATCGATAGCAGTACTTTACAAGTAGTGACCACCATAACCAATAGAGACAGCTAGAAATTTTGAAGCAGCAAGAGTGAACGAGTGAACAAGACAGTGTAGAAATAATGGATTTGAAAATTGTTGCTGTACAAGTCTGGCAACCATAGGTGAAGGTTGGGCATATCATTTTTATCCAACTGTTGCTGACTTTCGTGTAAATAAACTTCAACATTAATGTTCACTGCTGTCAGCGTTAAGTATTTTCATCAAACTGTTGAATCATCAATCAACTGTCAGTTATGCTTTGTTGTAATCGTCTTGGAGAAAGAAATTAACTTAACATCATTAAACAAAAGCTGCATACTGTTAGGGTAGTGATACGAACCCTATACGATCAACAATGAGCCAAATTAGAGAAGTAGGGAATAGTAGACAATCGTCATCACCAACGGCCACATAACCTATCTATCTATCTATCTATCTATCTATCTATCTATCTATCTATCTATCTATCTATCTATCTATCTATCTATCTATCTATCTATCTATCTATCTATCTATCTATCTATCTATCTATCTATCTATCTATCTATCTATCTATCTATCTATCTATCTATCTATCTATCTATCTATCTATCTATCTATCTATCTATCTATCTATTTATCTATCTATCTATCTATCTATCTATCTATCTATCTATCTATCTATCTATCTATCTATCTATCTATCTATCTATCTATCTATCTATCTATTTATCTATCTATCTATCTATCTATCTATCTATCTATCTATCTATCTATCTATCTATCTATCTATCTATCTATCTATCTATCTATCTATCTATCTATCTATCTATCTATCTATCTATCTATCTATCTATCTATCTATCTATCTATCTATCTATCTATCTATCTTAACAGTGATAACAAAACTCTTAAATGACATCTACAACAGTGGTCAAATACCTGATGATCTGCTAAAATCCATATTCATAGCTTTGTCAAAGACACCTGGAGCCTTGGAATGTGAAGAACATCTCATCATTAGTCTTACGAGTCATGTGACCAAAATATTATTACGAATTATCATGAGAAGAGTGAGAAATAAAATTAAATCAGCAATCGGTGATAAACAGTGTGCATTTGTAGAAGGAAAAGGCACAAACAGTGCCATATGTGTTATAAGAACATTAATAGGAAGAGCCATAGACGTAAAGACAGATCTGTACTTATACTTTATAGACTACACTAAGGCATTTGACAAAGTGAAACATGAGGAAATTATCAAAATGTTAGAAAGCATAAACATTGACGGTAAAGACTTTAGGATAATAAAGAACATGTACTGGCAACAAACAGCAGCTTTAATAACACTGACAAACAACATTTTTCTTTCTTATATAAGAATAAGTGTTCTTAGGTCAGTTTCTTGCGCTGATTTCAAATCTGAAATCCGTTTATCTCTATCACGTCGGGTTCTTAAGATATTTGTGAATAAATATATTTTTGGGAAACCGTTATTTGCTCCGTTTCATTTTTACTATATAACTTATTAAAAATTAATAAAATGCAAAATAATTCTACTTTTTATACTGCTAAAAGATGCATGACATATGTTACGCTATTTTTCAAATACTTACTGTATTTTGAAATAATTCTGAGCGAAATATGGCTTCTAGAAGTTGTAGAAATTCGGCTGATCTGTTCTGTTACGTGTGCGGATATTTTACTGATCGTGTTCACCAGAAAAACTTTACACCATTACTAAAGAAAGCATATGAACTTTATTTCGATTCGAAAGTTGATGATGCAAATAAATCTTGGAAGCCAAATGCAGTTTGTTCGACTTGTTCAAATACATTGGCAGGTTGGTTACGAAAATCGTCGAAGCATAAGTCGATGACTTTTGGAGTGCCAGTAATATGGCGTGAACCGACAAATCACGCTACTGATTGTTACTTCTGTTTGACATATATCCATGGTTTCACTTTTAAAATTAGAAAGTCTGTGATTTATCCAAATATTGAATCGGTTTCGAAACCAGTGCCTCATGATCAAATCACGTGTCCGATCCCAGTTCCACCAGAACAATATCCGTTGGACGTGAATGAACCATCAGAAAGTGATAGTTTACCTGCTTTAGAAACTAATTCTGACTCGGATTATATACCGGTGAATGATGGTGTTCACTTAATTAACCATTCAGAACTTTCAGATCTAATACGTGATCTCGCTCTTACCAAAATTACAAGCGGAATTACTCGGTTCGCGACTCAAAGAATGGAATCTTTTAGCGCCCAATACTCCGATATCTAAATTTCGTCATAGACACAGAGAACTTGTTCAATACTTTGAGATGGATGATGACATTTGCTATTGCAAAGATGTGAACGGTCTAATGGTGCACCTCGGTCATGAGCACATAGTCAACGAATGTCGACTTTTCATCGACTCTTCCAAGACTAGTCTAAAAGCCGTGTTATTGCATAACGGAAATTTGTTTTCATCAATTCCAGTCGCCTACTCTGTTCATATGAAAGAAACTTATGACAATATGGCTATACTTTTGGCAAAAATAAAGTACAATGACTACCAATGGCGGATTTGTGGAGACCTAAAGGTCATTGCAGTTCTCACGGACATGCAGACTAGGTATACTAAATTGTGATGCTTCCTATGTGAATGGGACAGCTGCAACAGACAGGAACATCATGCAAGAAAGGTGTGGCCTATCAGGGATCGTATGCAGCTCGGGCATAAAAATGTAAAACACGAGCCATTAGTTAACACAGACAGCATCATTTTTACCACAGTTACATATAATTGTTACATGGTAGTGAACTTCGCGCATGGATGGCATTCAAATCGATCGTCGATAACTTTCTGGGAAATCACAAATCTGTCGACTATGTGCATATTGTTAAGCAGTGCATAGATGCATACAGAATTATGGGCTGTAACATGTCCCTCAAAATCCATTTGCTCGATTCGCATCTTGACTTTTTCCCTGACAACCTTGGCGAAGTCAGCGATGAACATGGAGAACGATTCCATCAAGATATCGCCTTAATGGAGTCACGTTATCAAGGACGGTGGAGTGTGACCATGTTTGCCGATTATTGTTGGATGCTTCATCGCAATGTACCACATGCCATTCACCGACGAAAGTCGACTGCAAAGAAATTCAAGCCTAGATAACTGTTATACTTCTTGTACGAATGATGTTGTAATACTATATGCGTTGTTAAAAAACTTCAATTGCGTATTTCTAGAGATCCCGACCTGATAGAGAAAAACGGTTTGCAGATTTAAAAACAGCGCATTAAAATTGACCAGAAAAACATAGAAATGTTAGAGAAAGAAAAAAAAAATTTTTTTTGTTACACAGTGTAATTAGCAGCCAAATAGGAAAGTTTCAGCAAATAAAAAAAGGTGTCAGACAGGGAGGTGTGCTGTCGCCGAATCTATTCAATCGATACAGTGAAAGTATAATGAGATCAATGGAGGACATATGAGGAATATCCGTACGTGGACATAATATAGGAAGGTGGTTGAAGTAACAAGAAGAGACATAGTCTGCAACCAGACGATACGTCAAAGCCTAAAATCCCACCCCCTGCAGACCCAAGTATAACAGTGCCAACTAAGATGGTTTGGCCATGTCTGCAGAATGGGAGAAGATTTGCTACCACGACACGCATGGGAAACAAAGAGCCAGGGATCCAGACCCCCAGGACGACCCAGAGTCCGCTGGGAGGTCAACATTAGACAATCTTTGAAGGACCGAGGACTAGAATGGAACCAGGCCAAGAGGAAGACAGCCGATAGGATAGACTGGCGCTCTCTCTTCCAAACTTCTACACCTCACGGTAGAAGGGGAACGACTAAGTAAGTAAGGACATAATATAAACAACTTGAGACATGCTGAAGATATAGCCTTAAAAGCTTAATTTTTTAAGTCCCCAGACCAATGTAAGAGACACTATTCCCCTGAGTCAGATGGCTGTAGTGCCCAAAGTATTTGGGTGGGTGGTACTAGTCTATGGAACAGATGTGTGGTATTCGTGACCTTCAGTCAAAGATAGACACTAACATCAGACGGTTCTTTAAGACGCTGGACCATCTGCGCAATTACCCAATGATACTACATGGTACGTACTACCGCCACCAGGCGTGACCAGTGACGAGACGAACCAGTCTACAACCTGCAAAGAACCAACATCGGCTGGAGCAGAAGCCAACCGCACCTTACTGGCAGCTAAGTATCCATTCAGAGCTGCTAAGTGGACTCTTCAAGAAAATTTTCAAAATCATAATCAGATCATCACCTGTGATGAACACTTAAAGGCTAAAATATTTTCCATCAACACCTTTATTTATTTTAACCCTGTTAAATATAATTGATTATTAAATTTCTTTTCTGTATATATGTGACTTATAATGGAAATATAGCCTACAGTGTCTGACAGTTTTTCGTTACCACGTAGCGTCTGCGACTCGCTAGCAAAGCCATGCAACTTACAGCCTGCGTTTTCTCATTTTTAATCCACGCCTCTTTTCCCTGAAACGTAAACAAACGGAAGTTTACCAACTTTCGCGACCTCCCAGTCATAACAGGGAGCAAACCTGGTTTGTTTACATGAGTTTCTCACGCGAGCTGATCTGTCAATCATCAGATATCAGACAGATGCACATGGAAACACCGGACATTTTTGAAGTAGTCGCACGGGCAAAAACAGTTTCCCGAGGGATCCTTTGATGTTTGTACATACAGGGGAGACAACTCTGTAATCTCCAGAAGCGGGCAAATCTATTAGAACCCGTTACACGGTTCCAAGTCTTTGTTGTCGATTAGCAGCGCCGACAGAAGCGACCGTGAAAACCTTTTATCAATGAAAACGTAGTCTCCCGATTTCTGCTTTGCGCTATAGTGTGAAAAGTAACGTTATCTATAGATCAGAGATACAATAATATATATAAACTGTGGCTCCTCAAATCAGTTATCTGTTGCTGCTCAGAATTTTGAATAGTCTAAACACGTCGTCTAGAACCATTGTGGAAGGTGTGTTAATAGCCTTCGTGGGGATTTCATTCGGATTTTCTGGTAATAGAAATTTGTGCTTAAGTGTTAAAATGTGTTAAGTTTTACCATTGTAATTCACTGTGATTTCCTAGCGTTAAAACTAGTGAAATAAAATAACGCGTAGATATTTCTTGCCAGATGTTCAGGTTAATGATAATTTTACCACCCACATAAGAAGAGACGTTTAGTTGACTAATTAATACCCTAGGCGTGACTGATAGTGGACCATAGAGTTCGCGTTTATTTCATTTGTGTAAATTTAGTAAGTGACTGTTATTTAAATACCATACGACGACCCACAGACGCCGACAATCTAATAGCTATTAATAACAGGCGATATTTGTTAAGTTCGCATACGGATAATTAAATAATAATTGACATTGTGCGCTGATCGTTGACCGGGACAGGAGGGGAAAGCTGCATGCCTCAACCAAACCTGCACTCGTTAAGCGAAGCGCGCGATAAGATAGGCTAAAGACACCGTGTGCCTTTTAACTTTAATCAGGACTGACGGAGAGGATAAGAGATCGTCGTGTCCCCTTCCGTGTATACATATGTCGAGATATAAGAGTAGTATTTTTTTCCTAATGTTTTTCTATTCTTAAGCAGACCTGATAAAGGGCGACCAGCGGTCTATTTTGGTCCTTTTTCTTCATTTACTGATCGATTAATGCTGTCTTCTTCTTGGCTTACGCGTCCCCAAGTTCAGTTGTGAACAGGATTGGCCAAAGAGACAAATTAACATTTAAATAGTAAATTTAACTGGACTTATACATTCCCAGATATCTCTTCAATTTTATCAGCCCACTGTGGCGTAATACCAATACCATTACCATCTGACTTTTGACAGTCGTATCAGCGGATTTATCCAGCAAGTTACGCTGTTTCAAAATCGGCACTCACCCCACAACCAGCCGATAGGATTTACCATCACCATTGTCACAGAGGTTTTATGATCATTGATATGCCTATATCCTCTTCTTTTTCTTTCACCCGTATCCTCTATTTATTATCACTCTTTATTTTTTTCCCTGTATTTTTCGCATTCGTTCGTTTGCGAGAAATAATTTCTTTCCCATTATCACTTTGCCAGTTTCGTTTCTCATTTAGAAACGCATTTCATTGCTGATTAAACGAGTAACTTTTTACGTAACGTGTCAGTCAATTGCACCAGACGTTTTGGCGTGAGAATTCATTCGGTCAATCGCTTCAGATTGACGAAATAACTGTGAATATTTGGCTATCTCAGACATAGGGCCGACATATCGTCTGCATTCTCACTTGTCAAAACGTAGCTTCTCTATGAGCGCTGAGGTGAGGCGTGAATCCCGACATCTCCCCGGCGCAGTATCAGACATTTGTCTGGTATTTTGCATTTGACACGTAGTTTCCTCGGTAGATTCTCAGTGTCAGGGTGGAGAAGGCGCCATCACGCATTTGTTCAGAATGGTCCTTTTAGCGTGAGGTGCGAAGACAGGAGGTGTTAAGAGAAGGGGAGGCTATTGCGTAGTTTATGGAAATAGTGTACATCTTTGTCTGGTGTTTCATATATACTGGAGGTAGTTAGATTTCATTTTCACTCAGTAACTTCGCAGGCAAGACTAGAACAAGCCTTCGTTCGATTTCTAGAATCTCTGTTAATAGAGATGTCATTTAGTATGATCGAAGTGGTTTAAGTTCTTAGTAGTTCTGTGTTGAGGTAAATCTTATATTATTTATCTAGCATTTTGTGAGTGTTAAAGTGTTAAATCGCTTATTTCATTTTGCTAGTTAGATTTGTGCAGAGAGTTAAATTATTAAGTCTGTTATATTCTCTAGTCGACGGCTTTCAGTGGAAAGCGGAATAAATTATAATTTCTAGCTTAAAATCATGTAGCCATAATGGATTTAATTTAACTGCTAATACGCAGTCGAGAATATTTTAAAACTAACTTATTAAATGACTGCTACATCTTGAGTATTGACGGAATGCGCAGGTATTCCTAACTCAGGATGTTTTATTTTTAAATATAACTTATTCCACGGGAAGTGTTAAACTATAAGACAAGCTACGCTTGCAGTTTAAATTATCAGTTATAGTATGTATAATTATTTGATATGTGTTCTTTCTATTTATATATAGTGAAACTGTGGTACCCAAACTTTGCCAGCGTTTGAGTAAAGAGATAAATCTGTGAAGAAAACAACAAACATTCTTACCTTAAAGATTTGATGTATAACTTTTACAAGAACTTTAAGATTTCAAAGAAGTAACGGGTCATCGAGCCTGATTTGATTCTTCCTGAGAAAACTCTAGTCATTTTTCAGCCTTTGTGGCAAGTAACATATTACAATCAGTAACTTTCCCGACACTGTTGACAAGTGGTGGTGTGAATAACTAAATTCCTGTACTGAGAGAAGGTGCCGACCTGACATTCCTCATTCGTTTGAAATTTAAGATGTTGACACTGGGCTCGCTATAAACGCTCGTGCCTGGACAATTTTATGTGACTTAAACAGACATCCAAAACAATAGTATTCCCAAGAGAACGGTCCCGGAAGTAGTGAATTCAACCCGTCTTTTTGGACCTGGGGTTTTCTTGGCCAAGATTACCATTGAAGATTCTGTATGGGCAAGTCCTAAAAATATTGTTTTTTTGGTTCCCGAAGTGGCTACCAAAGCTGTGAGTATGAACAAAATGCACGTGATCACAGTTTAATGAATAGAGTGAATGTAGGACTGAGCGATCCATTTATGGTGGTATTTTGACACCCATTCATTTTTTGCTGTCATAACATTTCTTTATGCAAGGTATTGCTATATATAATCATATGTATCTGTGACTCTTTGGGCTATCACTTTCTTCTAACGGGACTGTGAGCTATACATCGAGGGAAGGATCATACCAACGGGTCTATCATTCTTGTAGCATTTCTTGATTTTTGTTTATGATTTTTTTGTATATGCTTGATGTGATTTGATATGTTGTGAGAGAAGTTTAGTCTTGATAAATAAACTACTCATAAAATTTATTCCAGCGTGTCGGTCAGTTCGTTTTCCCAAACTCTTCATATAATCAGTGACATAGTTTTTCCCACGTCTGTACGTCTAACTGTCGTCTTATGTGTGTATGTATGTGAGTGGATATATATATATATATTTCATATATATGTGTGTAGACTGTCTGACTCAATCTAAATCTGTCGTAGAAGATAGGTGAAAGAGAGAAGATTTCTTGATTTTAGAGACAGCCTCTATCACATTTCTACCATCTCACTCGTGGAAATCTATTGCGAGTGTGATATTGTGACTATCACTTATTCTAATCTATTCAGAAGGGACCAACCCAAGTCTTAATTCCCCTATCGAAAATCTACGACAACCATCAATCAACAATAATTAACAGTTTTAGCAACCAGATGCTTCCCTATACTGGAAGAATTTTCTACTGTTTACTGTGAACACCAGATCTCGGTTTTGCTACATTAACTATTCGAAGTGACATTTGTCTATCCAGGAATCAACCACCAAATTAGGCGTCCCCCTTATAAAATTTAAATATCTGAGGAGGGACTGGGGCCTATATGGAAGATAAAAACACTGGAAATTATATATCTTCAGGGATTATATGTCCAAGAGATTTTTCACCAAGAGTAGGTAAGAGGCGAATGAGTGGCCACGTATGTCAGAGAGAGTGAATATTTTCTTTGTTGCAGGAAAATTGTATTATCTGTATTCTGTTTAAATATTGTTTTCTTTACTGGATAGCATTTAGTAGGAACTTTGTTATTTTCTTTACTGTCTATGCTGTAACCTAGTGCTAACCTTTGGGGTTATTAACTTGTTGGGTTTTCTTTTCTTCTCAATGAGGGGAAGGCACATGTATTCTGTTATTTTTCCATGTATGAATTCTGATTTTATTTGATCTTTCTTTAGATATTCGATTTTGTAAAGTTTGAGGATAATAAACAACAAGAAGAACTTAACTTTGTGTGTTTGTATACCCAATTAACCATAGCTTATTCACGTTTGTATGTCTTGGTGTCACATAGCTGTGTGTGTGTGTAGTTAAACTTATATTTACATATATAGGGAGGTGTAAGATTGTCTTGTACTAAAAGATAGTCGTATAGATAGGTGGTACGGGTAAATTTAAGAATATTATTATTTCTTCAGGAACCGTCCTCCCGACGTCCTGTGGTAAGAGTGCATTAGACTTAAGGCTTGACACTCCTTATTACAGTGGCCTGCTGAATACCCTCCAGGGTTCTCCTTGTATATTCCATTTGAGGAATTATAATATATTTAAATATGGCCAGTCACACACAAGCTCCCTGGCCCGCACCACAGGTACTCAGTAACAAGGCCTAACTTTTTGGCACAATTCATACATTTAATGACACAGTACTCCACATTGAGTATGGTACGACATCGTAGCTTTTACTAGCACATGTCTCTACTGTCCTTGATTCTGATAATCTCAGTTTTAATGGAACAGTCAACTTACGTGCCCAAGAATTCCATACACACTGCTAAGACTAATCTGACATTATACCGTTAATGAATGCATAAGGCAGTGATGGTAATCGATCTTGCAGGTGCAATATAAAGATGCCCAAAGGCAATTAACACAATCTAAAATCAGGTCCTACTGGACACATTCCATGCATACTGGTCAAACGACACAAGCAGACTGCCGGTTAGAGACGCTAGCTTGTCCCAAATCAAAACTCACGTCTGCTATCAATTCAGAGCAGGAGTCATGACGTCACTTCCTGCAACCATGGGATACCGTGTGTAAACAATATATATCAGGAAGTGATCGAATACAAAACATGATATGATATTTACTCATATCATTTACTCCCCCCCCTGGACTAAAATAATGAAAAGGAACTTTTCATTATTTGCATAGTACAATCTAGAAGGTCACTGGAGAAACCATATGACAATATCCAAACACTCAACTGTCATCATTATGATAGCACCTAGAGGCGTGCTCCATAATCGACAATTTAACACACAAGGTGTGGTATTTAGTAATAACATAACCAAACCCATTATCGTTAGCAGACGCTCTTTTGACACAAATGTGAGGTAACTACATTAATTAGAAGGCAGTGAAGAAAAGTCAATATGTCAGTCATGGCACTCACACAGCATACCATGTCAACAAATGCCCTAAGTCATGTCGGTATGTAAGTCTACCTATCTATCAAATGAAATGTGTAATAAGCAATCAAAGACAGAATAGAACATATGAGGCAGACAAGTCAAAATATAAGTGGTGACTGTGACAATATGTCAAAATAGTTATTAATATTTGTATGTATGCAATGTCATGTGGTGAATGACAATGTTAATGAGATGTCATATGAAGATATATTACTTAATATCTACACATATGAAGGATATAGGTTATACTAAGTGTAAGCACCAATGTAATTTAATTCACATAGTGATACATTAATGAACCAATGTAATATCACTAGGGTTATTAAAACTGGTCATGTTAGACCATACAAAGTTCTTCCTGTAGAAGTATTTAAAAGAATTAAAGTTTCAGTAAATCACTAGTTCGCACTTATTCACAAATCATTGTTATTGATTTCCACTTAAGTACATATGCCGGAACGAAATAGTTCATTGAAAAAATCCATTTTTCCTCTATGTCAGTTGTCGATGTTTGTCTTCCATGCAATAGCATATACAGCACAGATACTATTCTTCATTCTGTACTTGAGAATTTTATAAGTATATGTTGAAATATAATTTCTTTGTTATGTCCCTTTTTGAACTTTGTAGTCATTAATTTTAGTTACTTCCCTTTTTACTTAACGTTGAGACAGTTAATTAGTGCAAAACATTTTGGAAATTGCAGAAAAGTATCTGAGTTGTACCGACTTGGATCGTCATACTGCCAAGAGTCATTGTACAACGTGTATGAAGTAGCGAAGTATTGTTCTTGAGCAATTGCATTAGACATCATATGACGAACGCTTGAATATATATCTTGATTTAGGATGGACAGCAATTCATCATCATCATGTTGCTTGGCATAGTGTCTCTAGTTTTTCAACTGGTTTAAGTGCATGACGAAGCAATGTGGCTGTAATATCTGAAGTATGCACTATATGAGTTAAAAGAAGGCATGTGCCTTAGTTCATGATGGTACCTTTTTGCAAAATAATTCCTGACTTGTCCCAAAGGAAGTAGTGTTATTATTGAGCATCAAAGTTGGATTGAAGCAGCATTTGCGGAGACAACTGGCGATAGCGGATGCTTCACGCATCTTGATAGAACATCGGCCATCACGTTCACCTTTCCTGCGATGGGTTTAATCTGGTAATTATAGGGTTGAAGGGCCAATGAGGCACGGGCTGCTTTTGCATTCTTGAATCTCGCTGTTTTCAGGTAAGAAAGTGCTCTTTGGTCCGTCTCGAGTGTGAAACTTGCACCAAGCAGGTAGCGCTGCAGTTCAGAGAATCAGAACACAAGAGCCAGTAGCTCTCTCTCAATGACCGGGTAACGCTGCTCAGTAGGCGTTAGCTTCCTGCTAACATAAAGTGTTGGATGCAAACAGCCCTTCCATTCTTGCAACAGCGAACCTCCAATGGACGTTTTTGAAGCGTCGACTCTAAGAGTAAAATGTTTAGAAGGATCAGGCAATCTCAATATAGGCAACTTGGAAAACAGACATTTTAATCTATCTAAAGTTACATGATATTCTCGACTACAAACAAACCTATTTGGTGACTCTTTCTTCACCAGTGATGACAACACGGACGTATACTCTGCAAAATTAGGGATAAACTTGCGATAAAAGTTTAGGAGCCCCAGAATACTTCTAACCTGTTTTTTGGTCTTAGGTATATCAAGGTTTAGAATCCTAGAGATGGTAGTATCCTCTGTTTTCAAAAAACCTCCTCCTACTTTATAACCTAAAAATGAAATCTCCTGAAATCCAATTTTAGTCTTAGATGGACGTGCAGATAAATTATGACGACGTAGAGTGGTAAGTAAGGATTGAATACCCTCCAAATGTTCATCCCATGATTGATGAAACAGACAAATGTCGTCAATGTAAGTAATAAGGTCGTCTCTGTCAGAGGAGAGTCGTCTCATCATGCGAACGAAGGTCGCAGGTGCGTTTACTAAACCAAAGGACATATAATTGAATTGAAAGAGACCTAATGGAGTTGCGAACGCAGTATAAGGCTTGGATCGTTCCGTTAATGGCACTTGGAAATAGCCTTTAGATTGATCAAATTTAGAGAAAAATGCAGCCGTAGCTAGTCTATCCAATAAAGACTCTAACACGGGAAGTGGTTCCGCGTCGTGGATGGTGACCGAATTTAGACGTCTAAAATCTATGCATATACGTATAGATTTGTCTTTTTTTCCGGATCAAAACCATTGGAAAACTATAAGGGGAATGAGATGGAGAAATGACATTTAATTTCACCATCTGTTCTAGTTCCTCCTTAACTTGACATTGTAAATGTATAGGAATAGGGTAAGGTTTCAACTTAATTGGTTGAAAGATGTCAGAATAATATCATGTTCGATGATATCAGTGTGTCCTGGGACATCAGTAAGGACATCAGCAAAAGAACGTAAGATTGAAGTAACCTGTTCTTTCTGGAAAGAAGATAGAGTTGGCGATATATCAACATCTTTCCAACTTTCAGTAGCCAAGTAGTGAAGACTAGGTAATACTAATAGTGAGTCATTACCATCAGTCAAATCAGAATTTTCTTCCTGTATGACAGCCAAAGAAGAATGACGACAGACAGATTGATCAAGAACTTCAAAGACTGGTCTTAGATATGGTGGACGTGTATGAAACTGCTGTAACATATTGATATGAAAAGTTTTTTCTTTTCTCTCTACTGAGACAATATAATCCACATCAGACAGTTTCTCCACAATCATGTAAGGTCCTCTCCACGAGACTAATAATTTGTTATCTCTCCTGGGTAATAGTACGTAAGCTTCATCACCAGGCCAAAGTTGGCGTAATTTGCGGTTTTGGTTAATAAATAACCTCGCCCTAAGCTTTGCCTTTTCAGATGAACCTACTGCTATTTGGCATGCGTCTATTATTTTTTTCCTCAAATTGACCACATACTGATATGAGGTCTGAACCTCCTTGTTCATCTCCGCACCAATTAAAAGTTGTTTTAATATAGACATTGGGCCTCGTGGTCTGGCGCCAAAAACCAATTCGAATGGACTAAAGCCTGTATGTTCATTTTTTATCTCTCGATACGCAAATAAAATAGCTGGGAGGACTCTGTCCCAATTTTGAGGATATTTAATTGTAACCTTATGTAGCATTTGTTTTAAGGATCTGTTGAGGACTTCTATTTTCCCGTTAGACTGAGGATGGTATATTGAACTAAGGGATCTTTGAATCCCAAACATATCCATAACCTGTTTCATAGCATCTGAAACTAACTGAGTTCCTCTATCAGACAGGATGTTTTCAGGAAAACCTATTCTACTAAAAATCAAAAATAATGCATCAGCAATATCTACCGTGGTGATGGTTTTTAAAGGAATAGCTTCTGGCCAGCGTGTGCACATATCTATGCAGGTCAACACATATTGATGACCTCTGGCTGATGTTACCTTTAAAGGGCCAATAATGTCAATGGCCATCTTTGCGAAGGGACGCAAAGAAATATCAGATGCTTGAATGGGCGCATCATGTTTTGGTTTTCTGGTTGCTACACTTTGGCAGATGGTACATGTACGACAAAATAATTTGACGTCTTTCGTAATTCCGGGCCCAAAAAAATATGACAAAACTCTTTGTTTTGTTCTAGCAACACCTAAATGTCCTGCACAGTCAATGTCATGTGCATGTCGTAAAATGAATGGTCGAAAACAAGCTGGTACCATAATCTGTTTCTTTAAGGAATTAGCAACTTGATAGTTTCTTACTAAAATCCCATTTTTGATAGTATACCAGTGTTTTGCACAGTCATCTACCATTACATCATTCAAATGAGCAATATGAAAATATTTTTTTAAGGAAGTATCATCTTTCTGTCTTTGTATAAAGGTTTCCTTATCAATGAGCTCCATCTGAAATAAATTGTCATCATCAGTATTCACATCATTCATTACCTTAATATCATCATTATTTTCCTGTTGATAATGAATTATATCATTATTATTATTTTCCTTTTCTTCTTCATCTTCAGAAGTGGTATCTTCAGTTATATCTTCCTGTGTACATTCATGCAATTTAGGTATGTTTCCCATAATAATTCCAGCAATTGGATCGTCCAAGAGGCATACCAGTGTTCTTCCTGTAAAATAAGGTGTGTCCAAAAACACATCCGCTGTGGGGTAATATTCCACAGTTCCTCCAAATGTTATGCATTTCACTTGTTTTCCTGTATAATCCACCTTATCAACCAAGGCCTTGCGCACACCAATGGTGGTTGCACCAGTATCTCTGAGTAAAGAGACTAACTTATTATTGACAAAACCTCTGTTCAAATCAATGAACCAGTACTTTCAAAAGATTACATGACTGGGAGGGGGTGTCCGCATAATAATCTTGGCACTCCTTGAGGCTGAAATAAAGAATTGCAATTAGTGCAGTTATCACTATTTGCTAAGTCTACACTGCATGAATTTGCATGTGCTACAATATCATATGGTTCTGATTATTATCATGAACAATGGCATTGGTACGTTCAGTGTTTCTTGATTGTCTGGAAGTATTGTTATGATAAGATCTTTTATTTGCATTTTGATCATTTCCTCTATAAAATGATTTCTGCCCTCTATCTGATTTTGAGTTATATTCTCCTCTATTTTGCCAGTTATTGGACTTAAATGAGGTTTGTGGATAAAAGTTATCCTCCTGATATTAATTCCAATGTCTTTGAGGTTGGTATTTATTAAAATTGTATCTACCTCTATTTTGACTGTAATTATGTGATGGTTTAAATCTTTGATTCCTATCCATGCTGTTTGATCTATACCTCGGTGCATTGTCTTGGAATGACCTAGCAGATGCAGCTGGTAATGAATCCTTAACATTGTTTTTGCTCAATACTCTATTAGGATGTGCAACTTGATATTGACGTCCTAGGGTTTGTAATTTAGTCAGGTTCTCTGGTTTTCTTTCCTGCAGGAACGCAAGAAAATCAGAACTAATAGATGACAAAACCTTGTCTCTTAGAATTAAATCTGACAAACCCTCAAAAGTTTTTTCAGTCTTGGATAGTTCAATCCATCTAGAAAAATTCAGTTTAACAGCTGAAATAAATTCAGTGAAATCTTTTCCAGAATCAGGGTACAAAGACCGAAATTTCTGACGATAACCCTCATCATCTAATTGATACCTCTGCAATAAAATCACCTTAACAGCTTCATAATCCTTTCTAGCCTGGTCATCCAAAGGGGAGACTACAGTTAATTGTTCACCAACCAATAAATTCATAAGTCTACATGTCCATGTAGATTTGTCAATCTTATATTCTTCACAATAAGTTTGGAATCTATTTAGGAAGCATGAAATGTTATCTATGGATGCATTAAATTTTGGCAAATTAATCCTTATGGCAGTAGTATGATCTTTATTTTTATCTTCACCTACCCCAGGATGCAACAGTGGTTGTTGTAATTTTAATTTTTCCAGTTCAATCTCAGCTAGTCTTATAGTTTGAGCTCGTTGAGATTTGATCTCTTCTTGAGCTTTCTCCTCTTGAGATCTGGCATAGGCTAATTTTTCCCTTTCAAGAGCCAATTCTTCTGATCTCCTTTTTTCAGCTAATTCAATTTCTCTTTCTTGTTTGTGGAGCTCTTCTTGTCTTCTTTTTTCAGCCAATTCTTCTTTGCGAAGTTCTTCTTGTCTATTTATTTCTTTATCCACATAGGCTTGCAAGGCCGGACCTTCCAAATTAAGTTCTTTTCCAATTTTCATTAAATCCTTTAATGAAGTCATGGTTGCTTATTCTTGTGTTTCTCAATAATACACAATATTTTAACTTTTATGTATATGAATATGTCAGCTAAATATTCAATACTTCATCCACCAATCTCAGATCAACTTATAATTGCAATAGTAGATGTATTCAGATAAACAATATGGAGCAATGAAAAAAATAGAAACTACAACAAGTAAGAACAGCAAGACAGGGTTCGAGCAACTAAAGGAAATACAAATGGAAAACAAAGGAAATAACTATAATATATATATGAATTAATTTAAACTAATGCTCTAGTACAACTAGACAAGACAAGACGCATATCACAACAATTATGACATCTATGAAATGAAAGATAGTCAGATGAGAATAGACAATATTACAAACAATAATGCAACGAACTAAATAAAATATAACAATGACAGTACTTATGAGAACAAACAATAGGTAAACCTGACTACACAGCTAACAAAAATGGATCTGTTAAATTCAATAGAGGCAAACTTTTATACAACCAGCAGAATATGCTGGGTCCTCTATCTGAATCACACAGATACTGCCCTACAGAACGCTTGATTTGCTCATTCGACCTAGCTTTCGCGGTATTGAATAACACAAATCAAGTCCCTCCATCCTGCCCGCTAGTTACAAAACCAAAAACACGTAATGAAAACACATATGGTGAAGTCAGATATCAGGCAAACAGATTGTATTCACAGCCAAGTTGTATGTAACAATAAACAGACTTATCTGTTGCCAAGAAAACAATCCTTCTTGAGACTTCGACAAGCAAGGTATGTAGTGATGATCGTAGCCTAGTCTTTGGTTAGGCTTAGGATTGCTTCATGCTGACATTGATTTTTGACAGAATACTTGATTCTTGGATGAAGATAGTCAGTTCCTATGACTTCTGTGTAATAATGGGTCACTTTTATAACTTAGTGACAACTTGAGGCACATTCATGTTGATGGAAATCCCTTCCATTCATAAAAAAGTTTGGCAGACGATGCGTGCCGCCATTTTGAAAAAATAGTCCTCGACTTGTTAGGCGTTCTTCGGCTTGTAAGGCATCCTTTCGCTTGGCCCCCAGAAATGGTACGGGTAAATTTAAGAATATTATTATTTCTTCAGGAACCGTCCTCCCGACGTCCTGTGGTAAGAGTGCATTAGACTTAAGGCTTGACACTCCTTATTACAGTGGCCTGCTGAATATCCTCCAGGGTTCTCCTTGTATATTCCATTTGAGGAATTATAATATATTTAAATATGGCCAGTCACACACAAGCTCCCTGGCCCGCACCACAGGTACTCAGTAACAAGGCCTAACTTCTTGGCACAATTCATACAATCTAAAATCAGGTCCTACTGGACACATTCCATGCATACTGGTCAAACGACACTCTTCTCTTTAAACTATTCACTCGTGAAATCTATTCCCACACCTTTACTTCTCACGTACTCATGCCACCATCCACTCTACTCAGGCGGGACCATAAAGATCTTTCAAACCTATCTAAATTTACGACAATATATACAAATTTATAGCTGATATAATTATTTTGAGTGAACTGCACCCGTATGTCTCAGTCATTTTACATACACGTAAACAGAGCTATTGAAGTAATATTTTTCCGAATTGAGTCAGTTGGGAGCTCAGTAGACGAGCAAAATTATCTTCTCCTCATAGAAGATCTGGGAAGATACTAAAGTTCATTACGGCATTGATAATATCAGCTGTGGTGCTTGATTTCTTACATTCCTACGAGGTTCCCTAGAATTGAAGCATCATTCTTTAATTCAGATCTCTGCCAAGAGTAATATTGAGGAAAGGTAGATACCATTAAATCCCCTCTGTAGATACTGCGCATTTTGGCCACTGTTGGATCATCACTGCAGAGCAAAATGCCAGCAGCTCAAATTGTTTCCTTGTTTTCTTATCATTTTTATTTCTGTCTCCAGTTTTCTTCTCCATGTCTTTATAAAAATCTACCTCTGTTTCTCTTATCCCGTGGATTCCAGAATAAGGACTGCCTTCTAATGCTATCAGCATGTTTCTTCAGAGTTTGCTATATCCATCACCAGAGTGTTTTTCTCAGCTCTTGTTCCACTAGCACTTTACTGGTTCTTATTATCAGTTCTACATTAGTCATCTTATCATCAGTTCTACATTAGTCATCTTATTATCAGTTCTACATTAGTCATCTTATCATCAGTTCTACATTAGTCATCTTATCATCAGTTCTACATTAGTGATCTTGTCATACGAATTTAACTCCTTCTATTCAACTTAATCACCCATTATCCGTTACTGATGACGTTTATTGACATTTTAAAACGAATAAGTTATAGGTCTCGTTATAAAACGTCACAAACATCTCAATTAATGTTTATATATATATATATATATATATATATATATATATATATATATATATATATATATATATATATATATATATATATATATATATATATATATATATATATATATATATATATATATATATATATATATATATATATATATATATATATATATATATATATATATATATATATATATATATATATATATATATATATATATATATATATATATATATATATATATATATATATATATATATATATATATATATATATATATATATATATATATATACGAGGGACGTTCAAGTCAAACCGGGACTTTTGTTTGTACAAACTAAAAGAACAAATTTGTAGGAGTGAAATTGCCATTTATTTTTCGATATAATCCCCTGCACCATTTATACACTTATCCCAGCGTTTAATTAATGCTTGAAAAGCTTTAGCGTAGAAAGATATGTCAGTACTCCTGAACCATCGTAGGACAGCCTGCTTCACTTCGTCATCAGTGCTAAAATGCTGACCTCCCAGGAACTCTTTCAGGGATCCAAACAGGTGGAAGTCGCTCGGAGCGTGTTCTGGGCTGTAAAGGGGGGGGGGGGGGGGGGGCAATACCTCCCACCTGAGTTGCTGTAATTTGCACGTGGTGCGGTGAGCGGTATGTGGTCGTGCGTTATCCTATAGAAACAGGACGCCTTTTCTTATCAAACCAGGCCATTTTTTCCGCAGATGGTTATGCACATCACTTAGAATGTGACAGTACTCTTCACTGTTGATAGTGGCACCACGGGGTAGAAAATCCACATGAATAATGCCACATTTTCCCCAGAAAACACTCGCCATCACTTTCCCAGCAGACGCAATTTTCCGAAATTTTTTGGGTGGTGTGAGTCCGTATGCTTCCACTGCATGGATGCTCGTTTTGATTCCGGAGTTAAATGATGCACACAGGTTTCATCACACGTAATGAAGCAATTCAGAAAATTATGGCCTTCCCTGCCAAAACGATCCTTCAACTCAATGCAGACTTGAACTCTTCTCTGCCGGTCAAAAGCGGAAAGCTGTCTTGGCACCCAACGTGCACTAACTCTGTTGTCCGCCATTTTCATTATCTATCAGGGACTGACCCGTGACGCGTACGCCACCTAACGGTAATAACGGTAACGGAAATACGAGTAGGTCACACTTGTTACTTACTACTGTCAGTAGTACCACCACGCTAGCATTCCTTCCTGTACTTCCAGAACAAAAAGTCCCGGTTTGACTTGAACGTCCCTTGTATATAAGCGCAAGCGCAATCTACCTGGACAAAAAGTGGACAAGAAAATTCCAGCTAGTGTAGACGCGCTTCGTTCTTGCTACCTGATTTTATTATAAACAGACCGACAGACGCACAGATTGAGACATAGATAATAATAATAATAATCATAATAATAACAGCCCTTTCAGTCATAACTGACTATGGGAATGCGCCCCGGAGGTGACAGACCTCAGCTGCTTATTTGTTCCTGGTGTTCATTTCGACGTATTTTCCTCTCTTCTGCTCGTTGTGTGAGCTTCTTTTCGCCCAATATGAGGTGGCGTCGTACATAGCATCGCCACTTGATGTGATCGGCCGCTTAATTCTCCCAGGTTGCTGGCTTTATGTCCAGTGCCCTCATGTCTCTCTTGTACACATCTCTGAATCTCAGCTGCGGTCGCCCAACTGTTCTTTTGCTATCTGCCAGTTGCCCGTAGAAGATATTTTTCGGGGTGCTGTAGCAAAATCTGCGAGAATAATTGCTCATTTCAGTAGAATTTTAGTCATAAAAGGATAATAAATACAACAGCCCTATTGTGTCTGACGGTGATGCACTCACACGCCAGCATAGCGCTGAATTTTGTGCCATGGAACGGCTTAGAACCGATTCCCCCGTTTAAACCTACTCGCGTTCCTTGTAACGTACATTTTTAACATTTTGCCCGATTTGATAGAGACTGTGGCAAGACTTACAATTAACGCTTTGGCGGAAGGGTGCCGACAAATAACTATCTGAATTAACGTATTCTGTCAACTTTAACGCAAAATTTAGTAGTGATCCTTACATTTTTTGGTAGTGTTACACGATACAATACAAATTATTAACGCCAATTCTTAATTTGCCGCGCACAACCCCGCTTCGCTGACACAGTCTGCCATGCATATATATACACGCTGGAACAACTTTAGCTGAGGCAAACACGCAGACAATTTTATTGCCTCCTCGCGGTAGCATTTCTGACGTAACTAAAACAAGTTAGTTTTTTGAAAAATACATGCTAGCGAGATGAAGGAGAGGAAAGATGGCGGTCTTGTGCAAAATTTTATTTGACGATTGACTATGACAAAAATTGAAAATTTAAACCATTATGAAACTGCCCATAAAAATTATATGGTAGTATAACGTAGAGTTCACTGAGCAAGAATGTACTTTAAATAATATGATAGTCCCAGTATTAGATAAATTATTGAGAAAATACTAATGTCTACGGACGCTCGACCAGACAGACTGGCGTTCCTGCTTAGTTTTTTTTTAACGTTAGTGAGGATGCGAGTTTGAAAAAGAGGCAGGGAGGTACATTCAAATTCGCTTGGGTAAACAGAGAGTATAGGGGGAAAGGGGAGCGGTAGGAAAAATGTAATCCTAAACGAAACATCTTTTTGTATTGGGCATAACTAAAGCAGACTGGCCAATCGACTACCAGACGCAGAAATTGTTTGCAATTATTTTGTTTTTTTCATAAAAACTGCTTTTGAATTCAAGTAGTCGCACGTTTTGATTGGCCAGTGATAGTAAATATTAGCAAAAGGCTTTGATTATTCATTGCCAGTCAAACTAAAATTTTCATTCAGATACGTTGAGAAACAGCTGTGTTAACTCTAAACTTAAATAAATAAGAAATTCACAGTCTGTGCAGTTCGGAGGAAGCTGAGGCCATTTCTTCTAAAGTCAGCGTCATTTGTTTATTTTTTTTGAATTGTGGTAAGGATGCTTTATGAATTAATATGTTTATTCCAACTACCAAAGTTAGATACTGCTATGGGGGAAAGTGAAGGACATGCCGGGAGCAGACATTGTTGAGTCCTCACTTTGAAATGTATCTAACTGGTGTATGGTGTCATGATTATGTTGTCATATTATTATATTAGAATATATTAGTAAGCCTCGGTGTTCAATGAACACTGTCTACATGCCTGAAGCAATTATATTTGAAAAGAAAAAGAAGAGAAGATCATATCAAAGGAAATGTGGTTACTCCACATTATTGTATTGAGGAAAAGTATTTAAACGTACAGTGGCGTATCTGCCATAAGGATCTGAGGTGTGGTCACAGCAAGGTGGGAGTCATGTAACATTCTGGGCGAGTGCACCTGAAATGCACGAGAGGCTGACCCCATACCCACGTATGAAATTAAGTGTTAGAATAAGTGATCAGATGTAAAAGGCCAGGGTGTCCTTTTGTTGCAGATGCTCTATTTACTGTTGCCAGCTGGTGACAGAAAACCTGCTGAGTACGAATAACACCATCCAGTCTCCAACCAGTCGTTTATGCTGTCAAAGATAACAGTAGGAGCTTTGGCGGGTGGTGGAATTGTGACTTTCTGCAACGACACATTGTAATATCTTTCAACAAGGAATCCCAGGTGATGTGTTAAACATCTGGGCATAACTGACATTTTCTTGTACGAAACACTAGTATTGCGAAACAATACTCAGGACGTTTATGGGGGTAGGATGAAACTACAGCCCTCATATACAGTGACTCTCCCTTTAGATGAATATTTCCTACAGGAAAGACATATATAAATATATATATATTAACTTTTTAGTTATTGGGCGAATTGCCCCAAAATTTTAATTGTTCTTTTCTGTAAACTATCTTGTCCTCATTTTCAAAGACCTGTCCAAACGATTAGACTGGACAAGCAAAATAAATTGTATAAAAAAATTAATTTAAAGAAAAACTTAACCACAGGTTTTATTCACTTCCTCATAGTAACTTAAAGTGTTTTGTGTTGTGTACCATCACTTCATTTCTCCCCTAGACACTAGGTACATCATACACCATACACTAGAGCCACAAGAGTGACCGTGTGAGATCTAGGGAGGTAGCGTTAGGTACCCTGCACATAATTCATCATCATCTTTTAGAGTCAGGGGCCTACATGTGCTTGACCTCACACGGTTTATGCAGACACCGATTTCATTCTTTGTTAGGATACCATCATAACCTCCCCAGCAAAATCAACTTTGCTACAGGTGCGACCATCTTTCATGAGGCAGACATGGCCAAGCCAGCGTAGTCTGCGCTGTGTAAGCAGTGTATACAAGCTTTGAAGGTCAGCACGTGACAACACCTCGACATTTTTCACTTTATTCCACGAAATGCCGAGGATGTGGCGTAGACATCGTAAATGGAAGGTATTGAGCCTTCTTTCTTGCTTAGCATAGGTTGTCCATGTCTCGCTACCATATAGAAGTGTGCTGGTGACGCAGACGTTGAGACATAGAAAGTTAAATAGATATTTAGAAAGATATATAGATAGGTAGGTAGGTAGATAAGTGGTTGGGTAGCTAGCTAGCGATCTAGCTAGCTATATATCTATCTGTCACACAATGCTCCAGCATATCTGTGGCCAATGTTCAATTACAATGAAAGACGCAGTCTACGCTTTAACAGATTGCAAGTGCCCAAGCCTAGGCTTGACTTATTCAAGAAAAACTTAGCGTACTCTGCTGCTCATCTTTGGAATTGTCTTCCACATAACCTAAGAAACAACCTCAGTCCCTATTCAAACAATCATAGACTTTTTGAATACTTTCTGAATTCTGATTACATGCCCCCCTAATCGGATTATCTTTTATTATAACATCAACTGTAGGTTCTAATGACGATGTTTGTACTTTTCAACATATGTTATGTCATGCTTATAAGTAATTATTATTTTACTTTACGTTGAATTTCTTGAAATTGATATGTAACATGCATATGAGAATAAATGAATTCAGTATGAAAGGTGAGCGAAAGGAAGGGCAGAATGTTAGACGGGCCTGCGTGCCCAATTCTCAACCCTTTGAAAATAAAGTTCGTTCGTTCATTCGTTCGTTCTAGTTAGATGGATAGATAGATAGATAGATAGATAGATAGATAGATAGATAGATAGATAGATAGATAGATAGATAGATAGATTAGATTGATGGGTGGGTGGGTGGGTGGGTGGGTGGGTGGGAGGATGGATTGATAGATCGATCGATCGATAGATCGGTCGATGGATAGATGGATGGATGGATTGAAAGATCGATAGATAGACAAGAAAAAACATTATACAGCCATGGAAAAACGTGGCCTTCATTGTCTATATAGCCATCAGCCATAGTTTAACAAACAGTAAACATATCGTATTCTTTAATTATTACTTTGCGTTTCAAATGTTATTTCAACATAAAGGGACACAAATGTATCTCTAGACAAAAAGGGAAACAACTGTACCATCAGACGACTGTACATCAAAAACATTCAAGATTAGTTTTTTTAGAATAATATCGTGTTTTGTTTCATACATTCTCAAATAGCCCTGGCTTTTTTTTTTTTTTTTTTTTTTTTGGGTTTCATCAATTTCTTGAAATTTCTGCTAAACTCCGGTTATTCACGTTGTTTTGTTATGTTTTGTCAGTAAATATGTTTAAGTCACAGAGCAGCGTGCAAAACAAGATTAGATCGCTAGAGAGAACGAACAAAATTTATTTTTTTATGGTATTGAATTGTCTCGTAGACCCTTCAATCATTCACTGTTGCATTTACTTTTAGTACTATTAGAATGGAATAAAAGGAAAATGTAGTCTCATAGCAGATACTGCGTAGGAGAGTGACGTGTTAGATACTTCACATACTAGGTACAGCATCGAGAGGTGAGATGAACAGTTCCCTTCTTCGTTGTCTCTTCCTTCCCTAACTCAACTGCAAAGTCAAGTACCCATTTACTGCTGGATAGACTGAAGCGTGACGATTCCTTGAATCGAACCCGACACCATTGCCGCGAGAGACCAGCGCTCTAACCACTCTGTCAGTCGGACGTCAGGAGCGAAGATGAAAATGCGGATGATAATAATTGGATACTGTGAATGTGAGCATGCTGTTAAATTACTTTTAAAATGCTGTATTCCATTCTAGAGCGTCCGACTGACAGAGTGGTTAGAGCGTTGGTCTCTCGCGGCAAAGGTGCCACGTTCGATTCACGGTATCGGTACCCTTCAGTCTATGCAGCTGTAAATGGGTACCTGACATTGCACTTGAGTTAAGGCAGACAAAGGCAGCGAGGAAGAGAACTGGTCACCCCCCCCCCCTCTCGATGCTGGACCTAGTTTAGTGAAGTCTCTAACACTTCACTCCCCTACGACAGTACCTGCTATGAGACTACCTTTTTATGTTACAAAGGTCAAGGTCAAGGATGCCCTTACACGCCCGTTGAGACATATTGGGAATATGGTGTTAGGCCCACATTTTCTTGACCGTCGGCACACTAGGGGTGATGTGGTCAGCGTCACGCCGGCCGCCTTAACCTTCCCAGAGTTGCTCTGGTACCCATTTGGGGCTGGGTCGACTCAGGAGCCGTTTGTGGCCTAAAAAATGTTAACAACAAGGAGTATATTTCCTTATCATATGGGTGGGGGTTGGGGGGGGGGGGGATATAATAGCACTGATACAGGATTCGAAAAGTCTGCTATTGTATAATTAGGAGCAGGGGGTGTTTTTCAGGTCATGTGGAAGATTGATCTAAAGATGAGCAGATGAGTACGTTATGGTTCTCTTTCGTAAGTTAATCCTGGGCTTGGGCACTTGGAATTTGTGGAGCTGACTGTGTCGTCCATTTTATTTGAAAGATAAGTTAGATCATTCTGGGACAGGATTTAGTGAACGAATTTGGTTTTAATGAAGAGAAAGCTCTTTCCTAGAGGAACTATTTTCAGATATTTGCATAGATCCACACACTGGAGAAATAATAGTGGAGGATTCACCAAGAGACTTGTCAAGCGAAGAATAAATGTGTCTGTCTTCAGGGCCCTAGGGTCAAAGCCCTGCGGAAGAAGCGAACAAAGGATGGAAGGGGGCGGGGAATCTGTGCTGGACGAACAAAGATGAAATAGAGGATACTATAATGATTGATTTATTGATGATAACAATCATTCATACAATCTTATTGGCTGACAATTAAGATTTCACAGAATCTTTATCACGTCTCCTTTTTCTTTAAGTCGGTTTACTTATCTCCTTTTATTTTTTTTTTAAATCTCCCTTCAGTTACTCCCTGCAGTCCATTTCTGAGCACACAATATCAAACAAACTAACAAATGAAATTTTGAACAGTTGTAAACGTTGTACTTATGTGCTTTTTGGTTTGTTTAAGTTTTTATTTTATCTGTATTAATTTTTGTAGTTATAAATCTTTTTCCTGTATATTTTATCTGTATTCATTTTTATAGTATTTGTTCATATTTCTATGTATTGTTCTCTGGATTAATTTTTGTACATACACATATTTCTGCGTATTTTTTTCTCTGTATAAATTCTTGTAGTTGTGAATTTTACTATATTCTGATCTATTTTTGCTCTATATACAATTTCCTGATAATCGTTCTCTGTATTAATTCTTGTAGTTATGTGTTTGTCTGTCTTTTGCTATGTGGAACTATTGTTGTTAGTCATACAATTCCTGATCATTTTTCTGTGTATTAATTTTGTGGTTACATATTGTTCTATTTGGTTTTCTGTATTAATTTTTGTAGTTACGTGTTTTTTTTCTGTTCATTTTTCTCTATACATTGTTATAGTTATGTTTTTCTGTTTATTTTTTTCCGTATTAAATATGTCCCGATCACTTCCCCCGAACCTCTCTGTCTGTCTGTCTGTCTGTCTGCCTGTCTGTCTGTCTGTCTCTGTCTCTGTCTCTTTCTCTCTCACGCATACACACACACACCCTCTTTGCTGTTGATAAAATATGAATCGTTTACAAGTAAAATTAAGTACTCATTCTGCCTTCTGCAAGCTTGAATTTTTTAAAATAACAAGTTTGTCTCCATTCGTGGCGCGCCCTGTTGAACCTAGATACAGTGTCCCTTGGATGTGTGACGAAATGTCTGTCCCTGTCCTTTTGTGTGATCTCTCACACCTCCAGCCCTACCGCAGTATCATTTCTTCTTCAATTTTCTCTCCGATCGCTTTTATTTGGCATTTCATTTTTCCTTTCATACATTTTACTCTTTATGCTGGACATAGCATGGGGAAAGTCTCTAACACGCCACCCCCCTATGGCAGTATTTGCTACGGGAGTAATTCTTATCTTATTGTGTCGCATTCACGCTTCACGAAGACGTGTTAAGTTACGCCAGGTTATTAGACGGTCAGCGACAATATTTTATCGCAAAATCAGTCTGATCATCTTTTCAAGCGACGGTGCTTGTTTATTCAAGCTGTGTTGGGCAGGAGTGCTGAATAGAACCAGATTTGTTTGTCTGGCGAAACACAGGATAACCCGTGCACGAGGTGAAAGCACCTAAGCGCTTCCGGGTCATCCTTGATGCACCAACATTACTGTCTGTGTGACACATGTGGGCATGTTGTCATGTGTGTCTTCCGATCTGTCTATAAGTTTGTACACGAGGGTATCGGACAGCATATTACCATATATGGAAGACGTGACCCGTGCAAAATTTTTCCATGTCGGAAATATTTTGAAAGTACCACACCCGACCCATTTGAATATGATTGGAGCGTTTATTTAACTCCATCACAAACGAATGCGTGGGAAAAGAGGGAATATAGTCTGACCTTTTCGCAGTATTTTATCACTGTGAATTTCACGCTCGCCAAGACAGCATCAGACCTCGCTAGAGTGAAGACTAGATTCATAATTCCTTTTTCTTAACCGGACCTTTTATTGGAGAACCAAATAAGACTTACAAAGCACTGGAAATCTCTACATTTTAATAAGGAACACCGGCATTAGGAAACTGAAGTAAGACACGGAGTCAGAAAGAATTGTAGTTAAAATTAACGACACGTGAAAGAAGGCAGCTGCCAGCGCCTTTTTCTTAAGTCTCTGAGCAAAACGTCTGTAGCCAGGATTGGCGTAAGTTGTGATTTACATTTCATATTTTATTACTAACACGTGAAGTAACATATATTTGTATATATTACCATGTGAAGTTTAATGTGTGAAACTCGCTATTGGATGTCAAAGTTATTTGAGGATGGCAACCTCAGTAGCTAGAATGATGATTCATGAAACACCACTGCACGGGCTGGTGATTGCTTTATTGATAGTTTCGTTAAGAGAACTAAAAAGCATAAAGTAGTTCCAGGTTCCCTATGGAGCATGGAGGGAAAAATGAAAGAAATGATGTAAATTTTAAGAATAGTACTTGCAGTTTCAAAGCTCTTCATTCAGTGTAAATGTAAACAAAAAAATAGATTCATGTTAAAATTAATAGAAGTTTCAAACTTTTCCACAAGGGTAAATGTAAATGAACCATAAATGAATTTATATTGTGGAGACGTAAATGTAAAACATATTATATCTGTACGTTTAACCTTTTCATTTAAATGTAATGTAAAGCTAAAGCCATTCAGTTTAAATGTAAAGGAAGTTTTATCCCGAGGGATTGAAATTAATTCTCACCGAGGGTAAATTCTGACATGGGATGGTGGTATGGGAAGATAGGAACCCATAACTATGGGTTGTAAAACGCAATACTCAGAAGAGCATTCGCTTCTATTCTTCTATCATAGTTATTGGTGGTACCAGCAGAAAGTACTATCTCTGGAACCAAGTGAAGGTAGAAGTGGACTGACGTGCAAGACGCCATCATAAGAGGGTCTTATAGACAGACGCAGAACCAGCTTAGCCGTTGCTTCTTGACGTTCGGGAACGTGCGGCGCCTGAACTTTGACCAGAGACGAGTGACAGCAGTGTACAGAAAACCTACCCATCAGGAGGAGGATTAGAATCATCAATGGCAGCTAAGTTAACCTACGAGTAAATGCTGCCACTTGAACTTCTTAGCAAAAACCATTTAAGTGATGAAAACCTTTTCATAAATATTCAAATTTTTTTTTTAAACTGTTAAACCTAAAGTGATTATTAAATTTTGTTATTGGTAATTATACAATTTAACTTCGATTCAGTCATTTTACATGTACTACATGTTTGTCTCAGTCAAATTACTACACACACTCTAAACAGAGCTAAATTATAATAATAATTCTACTGATTAACTCAGCGGTAGGGGCTTAACGAGCTAGAATAAACCATTGCTTAAATTCTTCATAGAAGATGTCGGCAGATTACAGAATTAACGTGCTCAGCAACAGCCAGCATTGTTTTCGCTTATCTGAAAATCTTGTGAAGACTCCCATGTGATAGAATCTTTACTACTCTTCTATCTACATATCTGCCAAGAGTAATCTTGTGTAAAGATAGACTCCATTGAAGCCTATTAGATACTCTTGAGTTTTGGTCACTGTTGGACCACTACTGCAAAGCAGGGGAGGCAATACCGTCATAGGATGTATTAGGGCGCATGTCCAAATATAAAGAACCCTGTGGTCTCCGTAATAAAATTGAACTATCTTGTCCCGCAGAATTCCTTTCATAGCCATCTTGGCTTAACCAACATTCTATCTCTCTTTACGACAGTCAGTCTTGTAGTCCAATCTGTGGGGGGAAGAGAGTGGGTGACTATTTTTCAAGTTGGTATGAGGTCTTGTGATGGCAACCACTTCCCGCACCCCGTACATTACCGTATGTACTTACGAGACTCAATTTCAGGCTGCTGGGATGGATAACGGTGTAACGTCCACGCTGCGATGTTCATTGTAGCATTCTTACTTACTTACTTAGTCGTTCCTTTTCTTGCCTGGGGTGTAGACATTTTGCTGGCTCCAATCTAGTCCTCGGTCCTTCAGAGATTGTCTAATGTTGTCTTGTCGCGGACTCTAGGTCGTCCTTGATGACTGGATCCCTGGCTCTTAGTTTCCCTACCTTGTCGTGGTAGCCAATCTTCTCCAATTCTGCACTGTAGCATTCTACCATAAAACAATATTATGTTATCAAAATGTAATTACAGGCACTTTGTTTATCTTTATTCATTTAGAATTACAGATCGGCGCTGAATGCTTTGTTTTTTTTTTTAAAAAGAAACAATATTGTAAGCAAATAATGTGTTACTTTAAAATACCGTGTTTCATTTTTCTCGTTTTTTTAAAATTGTGTTTATTTATTTAACTGTGTTTCTTTGCTTTGTTTTATACACTTCGGCACCTCCCCCCAAATTGACGCCCGGTGCGATCGGTCGGTCGCATCACCCAAGCCTGGTCCGGCCTACAGTAGTGTAATCCACGTTGAAAAATTAATTGGAGAACCCAGCCATCCTGTACACTCTGAGTTGTATCATATTTTCTGTCAAATTATTTTGTATTATCTGTAGCCGTATCATATATGGTCTAGACCCCACACGGTAGTCGCCATCCGCGTATAATGTTCTCTGGCGAGATTAAAAAAACAAATGGTACGGCTGTAACCTTTGATAGGATATATGAAAAGTATTCGATGTAATACCATAACCTACGAATACTGAGATTTTATATATTCGATTCTGTTATATTGAATACTTATGCCAAGAGTAATCTTGTGCGAAGGTAGACACAGTGGCCAAAACTCAAAAGTATCTAATATGGGCTTCAAAGGTGTCTACCTTCGAACAAGATTACTCTTGGCAGATTTGTAAATAGAAGGGTAGTGACGCTTCTATATCAATGGAGTTTTCACAAGATGTTCAGATAAACGAAAACAATTCTGCATTGGCTGAGCACGTTAATTCTAGAATCTGCCGACAACTTTTGTGAAGAATTAAGCAATGATTAATCTTAGCTCGTTCAAGCCCCCATCTCTGATTTACTCAGTGGAATTCTTATTATTCTGGTATAGCTCTGTTTAGAGTGTGTGTAGTAAATTGACTGATGCAAGCATGCAGTACATTAAAAAGGATAACATCGAAGTTAAATTTGAACAATTACAAAAATCAAAATTTAATAATCACTTAAGTTTTAACAGTTTGAAAATAATTGAATAGTTTAACAGAAAAGGTTCATCATTGAAGGATAGTAGATTCTATGGAAAAAAGTTCACTTTGGCAGCTTATATGTTGCACTTAGCTACCAGTGGTTGTTTTTGCTCCCACTGGGTTGGTTCTTAATGGACTGATCCCTGATAACGCTCGTCGCTGCTCAAGGATATAGGTGCAGCTCGTTCCCAGGTGTGGCAGGGAGAGTCTACAAAGTTGGTCCCTCGTCTTAAAGCTCAGACCATTGTTCCCTTCTTGTTTCAGAAATAGTACCCTTCAACTGGTACCACCAACATTAACTATGGTAAAAGAATAGAAACTAAACGCTCTCCTGAGTATTGCGTTTCCCGACACATATTTATGTGTCCTCTTTCTCCTATTCTTCCATTCCATTTACTAAGAATTTACCCTCGATGAGAATTAGCTTTAATCCCTCGAGAGAAAACTTTCTTTACATTTAATTTTAATATCTTAATAGTACAGATAGAATATGTTTACATTTACACTTCCACTGATTGAAACGTGTTCACAATATAAATTTAATATATTTTCATTTATGCTTACACTGATTTGAAAAGTTTGCAACTTCCATTAATTTTAAAGTGAATGTGTTAACACAGACATTTACACTGGTTTGAAACTGTAAGTATTATAATTAAAATGTAAATCATTTCTTTCATCTTTCCCTCCCTGCTCCATATGAACCTTGGGATTACCTTTTGCTTTTAGTTCTCTTTAAGAAACTAGCAGTAAAGCAGTCGCCAGCCCGTGCAGTGGTGGTTCATGAAATCATCGTTCTATGCGCTGAAGTTGCCAGCCTCAAACGACTGGGACATCTACTAGCAATTTTCCCATTTTATATTCACATGGTAATATATACATATTAGTTCACATGTTAGTAATGAAAATATAGAATGTAAAATGACAACTTACGCCAATCCTGGCTCACATACATTTTTGCTCAGATGAATGAAGTTAAGGTATTAGCCGATGCCTTTTTACACGTGTACTTGGGGTCATTAATTTTAACTTAAATTTTCTCTCTGACTCCGTATGTTCAGTTTCCTCAGATATTCCGGTTTTCCCCTATTTAAAATGATAGAGATTTCGTGGGCTGTTTTCTAAGTCCCGATAAATGCTCCAATAAAAGGTCCGGTCTGATAAAATGGAATTCTGAATTCTAGGTTTCACTCTGGCAAGGTCTGGTTGTGTCGTCTTGGCAAGCGATCTTCACAGTGTCTTAACACTGAAACGTGTCAGGTTATTTTCACTCTCCTCTCCCGCTCTGTTTGTTATAAAGCTAGGCAAAAGCTCCAATCATTTCAAACATGCTGATTGGGGGAGGATTTCAAAATATTCCTTACATGGAAAAATGTTGAACGTAATGTAAATGTATTCCGTATATGGCATGAAAATATCCGATCCCTGGCAGGCGAACTCACCAACACATCTGTAAACTCATACGACAATGTGTTTCAGAAATAACAAATTAGTACTATCTAAAGTAATCTTGCACGTGAAAGTCGGACACGAAGCGATTAGGTCATCCTTGTCTGTCCAAAACGTATCGCACAGACAAGTAATCTCTTATCTGTCGCGTACCCTGGCCTTATCAGCAATTAGACAAATACGCTGGCAATTTTCGTGTTAATCAGTAGTAGCTAAGGTTTGGTACAAGGGAATTTCCAACATGCCTGTCGTTAATATTATCTCTGCCGCTCCTTGCAAAGCTTTAGGTAAGGAACGGGTAACAAACAGACGTGGTGACTTATCTCTGAGAGGAGTGAAAGTAAGGTAGATAAAAAATATCTGCTCCAGTGCAGAGAAAGAAAAGGGTGCGACTCGGAAAAAATCGCAATAAAATAAGTACAAAAAATGTAACTGATTACTGCCGTAGTGGAAGAGAGATCGGAGAGAGGTCGTCCCAAAATCCATCTTGTGACATTATGACAGAGATGAGAGGGGTAAAGAAGACGTGACAAGATCTTGAACTGATGTCGCAGAACGGGAAGACTTGCCGTGTGATTTTTAAAGGCTTGTAATCCGCAGGAGCTGAAATCAATAATGATAGTCCGACTAATGTATCAGATTTCTGAACATTGTTTATGGCCTTTGATTTTATAATCCACCCCTCTACACCCCCGCGGCCCCCCCCCCCCTTTCCTCAATGAAAACAAAATCAGGTCATTAACTCTGGAACAATGTTTCCCAGCCTGAGTCCGAGGGTTCCTCATTAAACTGAAATACAGTTCTTTGAAAACATTGAAAATAAGATATGTCAAATAGTACAATAATAATAATAATAATACAAATAAATAAATAAAATTAGGAGCAGACGTAATGTGAAGCCAGACCTGCCACCTCAAATATTGTCTTTGGAGCCAGACATTTGGAAGCTTGCGGCTATGAAACAACATCAGTAAACTACACTGATCTATAAACTGCTCCATTTTGATTACAGAAAAACGTTAAGTAAATCAATTAATAAATGTATTACTTAGTCACAATTTTAGATGACCTGACTTTTAATAAATTTACGTGTACACTTCTTTTTGCTGTGTAATAAATACGCAGATCTGTAATATATGTACAATATACCTAAGGTAAAACTAATCATGTACATTTTATTTTTCCAGGGGAAAAAGGAAGGAGGGGGGTGGGTATATATCTAACATGAATGTTAAAGCGGACTCTAGATACAAAAGGTTCTCTAGAGACACAACGCCTGAGACAAGGACAAGTTAACTCTGGAACTGATGGCTCGGTTACTTTGTGTTCCTTTCTGGCGGTATTTGAAGGGTTAATCTGATTTGTGCCAGACACAGACAGTGCGGATAAAAAAAACTGTCTCAGTATCAGCAGGAAAAACTGCTGTAGCAGCAAAAATAAAAATGAAAGCCAATAATTTGGTAACTTAATTACCCGCAGTAAGTTTCTCATTATCGCTGGGTTTTTTTTTTTTTTCTCTTTTACTTGTCTATTTCTCGCTCATACTCTCACAAATTCATACGTAGCATTGTTCTCAGATGTGTCCGATCTGTAGCCACGGTCGGTTTAACCATTAAGACACTTAGGCAGTCATCTATAGTAGTGGTTCTGAACGTGGCCCTTATGCCCCTTCCCCCCTCCAAGGGGCTATGCCATATTTCTAGGGGGCCGCAGTAAAATGGTAAAGTACCTTTTTTCCAGCTTACATTGACTATCAGGAGGGCTACAGAGGTAAATAATGCTCAGAAGGAGGGCCATGAGCAAAGGTCACGGATTGCCTCCCCTGCTTTGCAGTAGTGGTCCAACAATGGCAAAAACTCAAGAGTATCTAAACTGGGTCGTCAAAGGTGTTTACCTTCGCACAAGATTACTCTTGGCAGAGATGTAGGTAGAAGTGTGAAGACGCTTATAGCCAAAGGGAGCCTTCACAAGATAATTCAGACGTCAAGAACCAAGCGGCATAGGGCTGAGCAATGGTTAGCTTATATCTGTCGTCGCCTTTTGTGAAGGATTTAAGCAATGGTTTTTTTTTAGCCCGTTCAAGCCTCCAGCTGAGTTAATTCAGCGAATTCCTCTTATAATGGTATAGCTCTGTTTAGAGGTAAATATATGTCTATCCCATCCCATCCCAACATAATTACCGATGTATGTTACGTCGGTCGGTCTCACTCAAAATATTAACTCGCGCCAGAAAAAAAGTGCGCAACGCACGGTGTGTTCTTGCGCAGCGTGGGTGTTATATAAAACAAATACTTTTATATTTTTAGGGTAAATGGTTTTTTTTATTTTTAATTCTTTCACGAAATTAGTAGCGCTCGGCAAAGAAAAAGTGCGTAAAAATTGGTGTGCATGAGCCAATAACATACCAAAGTGAATTGTATTTTCGGACACGGCCAGCTCTATGTCGCCCTCACCCGTTGTGCAAATCATGACAACTTGAAAGTTTTTGTTAACATCACTTATTATCAGGGAACACTCTTTGAAAACAATCCACGCACTTTCACACGAAATGTTGTCATGAAAGAACTTTTAAATTGAATCTAAAATAACATAATTCTCGCCGTGTGTACGTTGGTCACAGCTGAGGAATGCAACGGTGTTTAAAAATTGTATTGTTTCCATTATATATACTCTCCCGAAAATAGTTACAATCAACAAAGAAAAGCGTTCAAATGACGGTGTTCATGAACAGTTTGATTACACTGTATAATGGAAAGAAACAAAAAACGCTCCTAGAATGTACTTCTATCTGCTCACCTGGGAACGGAAACAGCACACTATAATTAAAAACCCGTCAAGTTTGACGGGTTATTGTAAAAAAAAATATATATATCCAAAAACGACGTGATTTCTGTGACAGATTGTTCAATTTTCAATTCTGGAGTAAACTGCCGTGGCACCCACCTTGCAGACACTTTGTGGTACTGTAGCACATCAGAGATGATGTGGTGTGCTGAACCGTGACTGATGTCAAGATGTGTGGCAATATCATCCACAGTCAATCGGCGGTTTCCCTGTACGAGTGTTCAACGGTTGCTATCGATTCTGGAGTCACTACTATGTGTGCCTGACCGGGTCGTGAACAATCTGTCACAGAAATCACGCCGTTTTTGAACTTTGTACACCATTCATACACCTGCGACCTTGACATGCATGTATCACCGTACTTGAGCTTCATTCGCCGGTGAATTTCTATTGGTTTCACCCCTTCGCTGATCAAAAATTGAATAACAGAACGCTGCTGCTGTTTGGTGCATTCCACTAGCGGGATGGCCATCTTTAAAACGTCATTATGACGTCAACTTATGCGTCATCACCGCGATGGCGCGTGCATGACACTCGAGACATCCAGGACAATAATATTGGCAAGTTACAATATAATGGCATGATTATTCTTATTGTTATAACATATTTCCGGTTTTCACTTGACTCACCCTCGTATATCTCACAAAATGATATGCTACCTTTGAGGCACATGTGATGTAATCATCACTCATCACTGCTCCAGTCGGAGTCTGGGGTCACCTCTGCTGTCGGGTTTTCCCGCACGACTAGCTAGAAACAATCACCAGCACTTGCTGCAGTGGTTCATGAATATACTCTTTTGATATGTTGAGGTTGCCAGCCTCGTTTATAACCACTAAGCAAGAAACATGTCAAGTTTCACATTTGTAAATAAATTGTTTATACTTACCAAATAAAAGCGATTGGAGAGAAAATGAAGAAAAGAAGATACAGCCGTAGTGGCTAAAGGTGGGAGAGAGCCACAAAAAGAACACGTACAGACGTTTCGTCACAGCCAAAAAAAAGATTGAGAACCCCTGGTTTAGAGCAGCAAAAATTAGAGGGCGGAAAAATCGAGTGAGCTATAAATTGTTTTAAGGAAAAAAGTTGTAACAGAGAGAAAACATTATTTTCAGTGGTCCTTCTACATCATTGTAAATAATTGTATACAACTTTTGTATTACCACATTTATGAGTGTATTTCCTGTGCTAGGTGAGTGTATACAAGTTATATGTATATATATATATATATATATATATATATATATATATATATATATATATATATATATATATATATATATATATATATATATATATATATATATATATTAATTAATGTGTTTGCTACTTTTCTTTGTAGCACGCCCCTTTCAACCATCTACCATGTACATGGAGTTGTTGGTTATATCAGGACGTGTTTCCTTTATTGTAATATGTTTTTGTTTGTATTTATTTTATACTATATTTTCTCTAGTCGGTATTTTTCCTTTTGTAGTTATAGTTCAACATGGTTTTTAAAATAAGTTCCAAAATATGCTATTTTCTAAGTTAGTATGTTTTTAATTTTCACTGGATGGTTTCTTTGGTTAATCTGTATGTATCTGGGGCGAGTCTTTCACCAGTTTGGACTACTGACTCAAATCCTTATTTGTTTTTTATATGTTAGCTTTAGTTTTTGTAATATAGTGTTTTATTAACTTTTGCATTTCTGAAGGGGTCTTTGTGCCTATGAGATTTTCTACCCTCATTTCTACATTGTGGTTATTACAGTATGTCTTAATGTTTTGCCTCTGTTGGTCATATTTCTTGCAGTCATATATATATATATATATATATATATATATATATATATATATATATATATATATATATATATATATATATATATATATATATATATATATATATATATATATATATATATATGTACTGTATGTGACGCCGAATGAGCGCCAAATACCGTTACTCCGCCCCTGTATGTAGCCCTTGTTTTATCTATCTTAGGTTGCATGTGGTATTCATGACTTATGTCCTTTGTGGGGCCGTTCACAAATTACGTAACGCAAAGAGGGGGACGGGTGTGGTCAGATTAAGCTGGGGGAACAGGTGCTGGAGCAGGTCAACCACTTTAAATACGTCGGAACTGTCATAGACTGGAAGGGAGGAATGAAAGAAGATTTGGCTACCCGAAGAGAAGCAGCTGGAAGACTTTTTCGGGCCATAAATCGAGGATTCCTCAGTAAAAGAGAAGTTGGCAAGAAAACAAAGATGGCTGTATACCGCTCCATCTATGTCCCAGTCTTGACGTATGGATGCGAGACATGGGCAATGACTACAACCTACAAAAGTCAGATCCAAACCTCAGAAACGAGGTATCTGAAAGGTGGTTGAAGTAACAAGAAGAGACATGGTCCGCAACCAGACGATACGTCAAGGCCTAAAACCCCAACCCCTGCAGACCCAAGCAGAACAGTCCCAATTAAGATGGTTTGGCCATGTCTGCAGAATGGGAGAAGATCGGCTGCCACGGTAGGTATGGGAGGTTAAGAGCCAGGGATCCAGACCTCCAGGACGACCCAGAATCCGCTGGGAGGACAACATTAGACAATTTCTGAAAGACCGAGGACTAGAATGGAACCTGGCCAGGAGGAAGACAGCCGATAGGATAGTATGGCGCTCTCTCTTCCAAACCTCTACACCTCACGGTAGAAGAAGAACGACTAAGTAAGTTAAAAAAAAGGGGGGGGGGGAGGGTTGCCGAAATGTTACGCTTTGTTCGTTGGGGGGGGGGGGGGGGGGGGGGGGATGGTAAAAAGGGTGGGGGTTTTTGTGGCCCAAATGTTGGGGGGGGGGAGGGGGGGGGGGGGGGGGGGGGGGGGGGGAAGAGTTCTAAAATGTTGTGGGTTTTTGTTACGCACATGTTACAGTGGGGGAGAAAGGGGAGAAGGGGGGTGGCTGACCGTGTTAAAAATTTGCGTTACGTAATTTGTGAACGTTGGGTTATTGATCTGGTTTCTTTCGTCTTTCTCTTTGTACTTTGTCTGTATATTTTTTTTCTTTCTTACTTTTTTGCTTGTCCTGACCTTATCATTCCCTCGTGTGTTCTTTACTTTGGTCATTCAAACATACTTATTTGGTTTCCTTGGGTAAATAGTATTGGACATTTACATAAAGGAGAAAAAAAGAATTGTGACAATTAACGAGATAAACAATAAACATACAATTGCATGAAAAGTTAATGGAACAAATTAAAGGTTTCTCATTTGTTGGGCATAAGAAAATCAGAGGGTGCTAGATGCGAAAATGAAATCAAGAAAAGAATATATATGCTCTAAAGTACAACGAACACTGTAAGCAGAAGTGAATATACATCAAAGCAAATGTAAAAACAAATTTAAAATTTGAATCATATTTTGTAATGTATGTTCTACGTCACGGTCTTTTGCAGAAATATACACAGTCACGTGACCAAACTTAAGAAACGATTGAGGCCCGTAAAATGTCGTTGGAAGAAAAGACGCTATTGTGTTTTAAATATAATGGATACAAATATCCTGGTCAACACGTGATGGGTTGTAATTAGAATATGTGGTATATATATAATTGTGGATAGTCTATTCAGTAGCTACCATCTGCTTACTTATAATATAGTTTCAAATAATTTATTCCATGTTATAAAGCAGTGAATTCAAAATTGTAATCTTGTGGGCTATTCTTTATTTTATTTATTTATTAAAGTTTTCTTTAAATTTTAGTCAGAATACAGCAGCTAGGGAGCTGTGGTAGCATAGTGGTTAGTGCACTGGCTTCATAGCTCGGTGGTCCAAGGTTCGATCCCCAGTTGAGGTGGGATTTTTTAGACAGCAAACAGCTCCGGGGTTAACCCAGTCTCATGAATTTGGTACCAGGGAAACTTCTGGGAAGGTTAAGGCAGCCGGCTTGATGCTGACCACATCGCACCTAGTGAGCCGGTTTTCGAGAAAATATGGGCCTAACACCATATGCCTCACTAGGCGTGTATCGGGATCCCTCCCTTTTACAGCAGCTAGGCAATGACCATCTGTGAGAATATCGGTTGTCAAGAAAACGTATCTGCTTTGAATTAGAAGTTAGGGTCATCTTATTTTAGGTCGGTGGATTTATTATGATTTCCATCGCACATCATCATCATCATCATCATCATCATCATCATCATCATCATCATCATCATCATCATCATCATCATCATCACCATCACCATCACCATCGTCATCGTCATCGTCATCGTCATCGTCATCATCATCATCATCATCATCATCATCATCATCATCATCATCATCATCATCATCATCATCATCATCATCATCATCATCATCATAGTCATCATCATCATCGTTATCATCATCATCATCATCATCATCATCATCATCATCATCATCATCATCATCATATTCATCATCATCATCATCATCATCATCATCATCATCAATCATCATCATCATCACCATCACCATCATCATCATCATCATCATCATCGTCATCGTCATCGTCATCGTCATCATCATCATCATCATCATCATCATCATCATCATAGTCATCATCATCATCATTATCATCATCATCGTCATCATCATCATCATCATAGTCATCATCATCATCGTTATCATCATCATCGTCATCATCATCATCATCGTCATATTCATCATCATCGCCATCATCATCCTCATCGTCATCATCATCATCGTCACCATTACTTTCCATTGCGCTCTTGACGGATTATGAAGACAGCACTACAGCTAGTCAACGTCCAGGATATCTGCACCAATCAGTCACATGTTCTTGCAGCCGTTATTCCTGCACCAGTTTATTTTACATCACGAGGATGCGAGCTCCTTGCATAACATCAAATTAGTATATGACGGTACAAGTTAATCTTAATTTTTGGTACATGTTCTGAGAAGAGAAATCTTAGCACACGTGATAACGTTAGGGAAGATAATTTATATAATTATATAACAATCAATTAATATCCTGCAGCGGCCCTAGAAGCTAAAGCCTTTAACAAACACATGCCAAGTCCTCCTGTCACGTGCCAAGTCCTCCTGTCACGTGCCAAGTCTTCCTGTCACGTGCCAAGTCCTCCTGTCACATGTTATCGACTATCTTTCTACGTTTTCCTCATTATTTTCACTTCTGTCTCCAGTTTTCTTCTCCATGTGCTTCATGGTGCACCTCTGCCTGTCTTACTCTGAGGGTTCCATAACAAGGACTGCTCTAAAATGTTATCCTCATGTTCCCTCAGTGTGTGCCCTATTCTTCGTCAGCGTCTTCTTCTCATCTCTTGTTCCACTAGCACTTGTCTGGTTCTTGTCATCAGTTCCACATTTGTGATATTGTCATATCATTTCAATCCTTCTATTCTACGCAAGCACCCATTTATGAATGTCTGCAGCTTTTTGGTTGTTGTGTTTTTTTTTTGTTTTGTTATCCAAATCTCAGAGCCACACAATCGTACTGACTTGACATTTGAGTTGAAGATTCTTATTTCTCATGATCACCATACATTTCTCAATGCAATGAAAGCTCCTTATCTTTTTGTATTCTTATTTTGACATCATTGTCTGTCCCTCCAACCTTGTCTATATTGCTACCAAGATAAGTGTAAAGTTCCACATCTTGTAGTGGTGTTTCTTCAAGATTCCTGTGACCTCTTATCGAGTATTTTCAGTTTGTCTTGCATCTGATTACGGTTATAGGGCAGAAGGGCCAAGTCATCGGCTAAATTTAGATCATATAATTGTATGTCGGATGTTCAGTTACTTCTGTCAGCTAATCTCATTGTCCCAGAGTCACACCTACCCGGAACTACGCAGGGCTACGGGGTGAATATCATTCCAGTAAATAATTCAATATTAGATGCTCTATTGCTCATAACTCTTAAAGTTTAGAGGAAATGCTCTATATTATGACATAAGGATTAACCACCTACATAACATATCGTGAATGTCAAAGGAAGGAGGTTGTGGAGAGGACAGCTCGGCGCCAAGCTGCCCAACATGGCACTAGACCGATGGGGCAAGTTCAATTAGCTCTAGAATCAGTGGTCTCAGTGGTACTTGTTACACAATCGCCCATGGCGGTGTTCGCATACCATGAGGAGAAGGTACTCATTCTTAATTTATTTCGGCGCAGCAAAAAACCGATACAGATAAAAAACGGATACAACAAGAACATCGATACAATGAAAACACGGATACAACAAGAATATCGGTACAATGAAAACACGGATACAACAAAAACATGGATACAATCAAAACACGGATAGAACAAGAACATCGAAACAACGGGGGCTACTCTTTTAGCGTCGTTTAGCTGTTATAGGCTAATACCTTTTATAATTTTGTCATGTATGTATGCATGCGAATATGTGAATGAAAGTATGTATGTCTCAGACCCAAGGGTCTTTTATATTTGGACATGCGCCCTAATATAACCGACTAAGTTGAACGGGACGCGCCTTGCCAAAACGAGGCAAAACTTTATTTAAAAAAAAAATGAAAGCAGTCATCATCATCACCATAATCATCATCACCATAATCATCATCACCATAACCAGCACCCTTCAGCTCCTCGTAGAGCATAGGCTTCACGTACTTGTAAACTAATGACAAACCACCCTGTCCCGTGCCATCATCTCAAGGTATTTTCTTGCCTTCCTTATTTCTTTCATGTCTGTCTCCAGTTCTCTTCTCAGTTTGTTCTCAGAGTTTGTCTCTTCTGCTTCTCTTACCAGGGGATGTCAGAACACGTATTGGCTTATAATGCTACCAACAAGTTTTCAAAGTGTGAGTTCTATCTATCGCCAGCATCTTCATAAACATCACCATATACGTGTACAGAAATCCGTAAAAAGTTTGAGCACATAGACGAAATAAATCAAACGATAAGAGTCTGGTGTGAAATGTAATTAGGAAAACTGTCATGTCTGTAGGAAACTTTAAAGTCTACGGCATTTAGCTGAAGCCCAATCTCTTCTCTGTTGGACTGGTGTTTTATAGATCTTATGTCGTTTTATGGTGGAGATTGCACGCCCAATCTCTTCTCTGATGGACTGGTGTGTTATAGATCTTATGTCGTTTTATGGTGGAGATTGCACGCCCAATCTCTTCTCTGATGGACTGGTGTTTTATAGATCTTACGTCGTTTTATGGTGGAGATTGCACGCCCAATCTCTTTTCTGATGGACTGGTTGTTGCGCACATATTCTTTTGTATGTGACGCACAGATTACTGTTGGTAGGCATGCAAATGTAAAGTGTAACTATTTATTTATGAATCAATGATTCTCAGTCTAAGGTACAGAACCCTGATTGTTCGATGTAGTATTCGGTTCTATGGGTTATCTGTTCTTGTGTTACAATCTGGCGTATGAATAATAGATTTACGTCATTTTTCGTCTGGTATGGCCAGAAACAGATTGGTCTTGCTAAAAATGTTTATGGCCCGAATTTATATTTATTCCTTGACTATTTAAGGTGATTCGGTCTTATATCTTTGTATCTTTGTATTTCTAAATCTCATTTCTTCACTAAACTTGATTTGTCAAAAGGATATTGGCAAGTCCCATTAAGTGAACGAGCCAAACCTCTTACTGCTTTTTCTACACCTATGGGTTTGTGTGGTAAAGTGGGATGTTATAAATATTTATAGGGGACTTAGTGTACTGACTGAGATCAGCTGTGAAGGTATCTGTATCTAATAAGTGTGGTGTATTACAGATGACCTTACTTTGCTACCACATTTATACCTCAGTCAGACTTATTCTGGAATGTTGTGATGACTACGTTGAATGTCTAGGGTTATGATAATGATGAAGTTTATGTTCACAACAACCAACAGACAGATAAACAATTTAATTTAATCCACAACACTTTACAACACTGTGACACTCACATACATATAACACTCTATAAGGCTATCTTAATAAGTCAAGGGTAACTTTTAAAAATATGTATTAATTCCTTTCAATAATAGATATCTGCCATCAATGGTACCTATACCTTGTAGCGGTATGGCAGCTTGCGTACCCTGACAATCCCCAGAGCTATGCCAGTGGGAGTTTTACTCCTGGTAGGTTCAACCAAGCTGGACTGGTCTGTGTGGGTAGGGGTCAGACAAAAGCTGGTACCCTGGTCCTCAGGTTGGGGGTTTTAGCATAGGGCTGACACCCCTGTCTATGTAAAAAAAAATCGCACGTTACGGAAAAAACAATAAATGGAAAAACTTTGCTGCGGGATGGACATTCGGAGTCTGTGGCTCGTATGAACCAGAGTTGGGGCACTGTACGAAGGATGGCCACCGACCGAGCAAAGTGGAATCAATTTGTTGTTGCCCTACAAGACGCCACTAGGCGTGATGGCCACTGACTGCTTTGACGGTCGGCGGCTACGGATCAAAGAAGAAGAGAAGAAGAATAATAGATATCCTGATTCAACTACAAAGTGAACCAGGAATCACAATCAAATGTAATCACAAGTTGTATGTACACAATTTATAGATAGGATCTTTGTATTGACATATATTATTATTGCAATATGTGTGTAAGCTGTGATGTAGGACTATGAGGTAATACTGGCTTTTCAAGCTAAGTTGTTGTTTGTCATCATGACTTCAAGTGTTTGTTTCTGGTGGAAATAATATTGGTAAGGTTCACAGTTTCTTTTGATTTGAAACAAATAAATGTCCCTCTTGAATTAAGGTAAAGTCACTTTTAGAGAGGGGGGGGGGGTATACACAAGATTGAGCTGCTCTGGCCACGAACTCTTAACTTCTGTGTGGGCGGCAGGAAACAGTCTCCACTGCTCGCTTGCTTCACCGTTTCCTTGAGAAACAATACTGGTCGCTATCTTGACCAAGGAGTATGCTACCAGCCTCTGGGTTCAGCAAAACTCAGACCAGGTGCTGCTTCAATACGTTAGTACCACAGTCCCACAATTCAAGGAAATATTAAACAAATACGTTGACTGGCGATGAGTTATGGCACAATTCCGATCTGCCTCTGTCCCAGGCTTTCATTAGAAAAATATGAGCTGGATCTCAACGCACTTGCTTTTACTAAGTTTATTTTCAAAAAGTGGCACTGAACCGACGCTCCTAATTGACTATATCAACTGGTCTAGCCAATAAGACCATGTTTACCAAAGCATTTGAAAAAATTTACCCTTCCTAACAACCAAAATAGTATTTGCAGCCGACTAATCATGTTTCGCCTTACATATAATTCTAACCAATCAAATCGGATTTAACGTAGTGGCCTCATTCCCCTAAAGCAGTATCCAAACATGAGCAAATATGATCTGGTGCTGTCAGACAACACCCCTGTAATATTTTGGCTATAATTTGTTAATTACTAGACTACGTGCATAACACTTAACATATTCTTTGTCAGCAAGTCCTAAGGCACCCAAATATATAATTTTAATGGGGCTAAGTGGCTCCGTTCAAAATATGTATTCTAGGATAGTCGTGTATTTGTTTTTTTATTTTTTATTGTTTTAGAACCGCCACCTGTCCTGCCTTTTCGACTGTTCTGTCAGTATAAAGTAAGGATTTCAGACATAAAACAGTAGAATGTCATGTTTCCTAATAAGCATTAAGCATGTTTTCAAAACCTAACCGTGTATTGGTAGTGTTTTTTGTCACTGTTTATTTGAAAAAAAGTTAGTGCTTCATGCCTTACGCGTGGGATTGGCGTTACTATTAATCGCGAGACTGTGGTAGTATTGCCTGTGTTCCTCCGTGCATCTCTCTACCTCTCTCTTCTAAGTCCGTCTGTCTTTTCATTACACAGTGTATATAATGACATTAATGCTAGTATTTTATCTAGGTCATTAAGCAGTGTGCGTATCTCAAGGTTTTCTAAGAAACACAGTACCAGTTTTATTTTTTTTGAAACGCGTGTAGTTAATGCAGTAGGCTTTACTAGTAAACGTGAAAGCATTACAATTATGCAGACGAAGTAGAAAAAGGGGGATTTTTGTACGCCATTGTGACAGCACTGGTCTTTCACCATTCTTCTTTCCTTTTATTGAATTAATTCGTTAGGCTTTACATTTACTTTTTAATTTAGATATATGGATTTAGAATGTTTCACGACAAATTCTCCCCACTTAAAATAGACGTTATATGTCAGTCTATAATTCTATATACACATAGAGAAATTTAATATTATTCCTGGGGCTTACGGTGATTTTCATCACACGGATGGCGGCTTAGAAAATCCGCTCCCAGGTTAGTTTTTCCAGAAATATATTCTATGCTGAACTGGAATGGCTGCAAAAGTAAGGACCATCTGAGTAACCTTGAATTTTCATGCCTAGCCTGCGCTAGAAACGACAAGGGTTTGTGATCCGTTTGCAACTTAAATGCCTTCCCATACAGATAAATATTGAATTTCTTTATTGCCCATATTACTGCAAGACATTCTTTTTCGCTAGTTGAGTAATTGGTTTCAGCTTTATTCAACTTTCTACTAGCATATGCCACTGGGGTTAATTCCCCATTCAGTGCATCTGATTTCTGTAACAGGGTCGCGCCCAACCCGATATTACTGGCATCCGTTCTCACAATGAATTTTTGACTTAAGTCAGGTAATTTCAAAATGGGTTTGCTAGTGAGCTTTTCCTTCAGTTCCTGGTATGCCAATTCACATTGTGCTGTCCAGGTAATTCGATCTGGATTTCCTTTGCGTGTCAAATCAGTTAACGGTGCACATATGGAATTAAAGTTTTTGATATACTTTTGGTAGAAACCACATAATGAGACAAAGGATCTCACGTCTTTCTTGGTTTGTGGTCTCGGGGCTTTCTTTAGTTTCTCTAAATTCTTGGGGTCAGGGGTCATGTTTCCCTGATGGACTGTGTGTCCCAAGAATTCTAATTCTTTACATCCAACGCAACATTTGGTTGGTCGGGCTGTTAAATTCGCTTCTCTAAGTCGATTAAACAGCATGTTCAGAGAGTCAATGTGTTCCTCAAATTTTTCTGTTGCTATAAGGATATCATCCATGAAATTTGTGATGCAGGGATTATTAAGGGGATCTAACAATTTTCTCATCATTCTAGAGAAGACACTAGGCGCATTCTTCAATCCAAATGGCAATCTGTTAAACTCATAGTGTCTCTCTGAGGTACTAAAAGCTAGGTATGGTCTAACCTCAGTCTTTACTGGAATCTGATAGTATCCTTTACTCAGATCCACTTTTGAGAAATATTTAGCTTTATTTAGCCTGGCAAACAACTGATTTGTATCCGGCAATGGATCCACCTGACCTTCTGTGATAGCATTCCGTCTCCTGTAATCTATACAGAGTCTATGTTCTCCAGAGGGTTTCCTTAAGAGCACCACACTGGAACTATACGAAGATTCACTGTGTGAAATTATTCCCTCCTTCAACAAATAGTCTATCTCTTCCTTCAAGGCTTTCTCCTTAGCAAAAGGAATCGAATAGGCTTTCATACAGACAAGTGTGGGGTCTATCAGCTTCATATCATATTCCAATAAGTTTGTATGCCCCGGTCGGTCCGTTAACACCTATGTATAATCATCTAGAACCTGTTGCACTCTCTCCTTCTGATTTTTCGTTAAATGAGTACTGATTTTCACCTGTGCCGCTGTCTCACAGGGATGTAATGGATATTCAAATGATGAAAGTGGTTCCTTTTTCATCTCCATTGCAATGGACAAGGTCAACAAGTGTGTCTCTTCCTGATTTTCTCTTTCCAAATATTTCTTCAGGAGATTCACATGATAGATTTTTTCTTTCCCCTTCTTATCTATCTTATAATTGGTTCTAGACACCTTCTCTAGAACTGTATATGGACCTTGCCATCCAATTTGTAACTTATTCTGACTACCGGGTAGAAGAAGCAGTACCTTCTTTCCCACAGCCAAATCTCTGTCTTTAGCTTTCCTGTTGTAATAGGTAGCATGTTTTTTCCTGGCTTGTCTCAAATTGTCATTGGCAAGTTTCCAGCCAGTTTTTAAACGAGTGGTCAGCTCATTCACATATTGGTATGAGGAAGTAATATTTTCCTCTGCCTTTTCATCAGTCCACGTTCTTAACAGAGCTTCGAGTGGACCTTTTATTGGCCTTCCAAATAATAATGTTGCCGGGGCCATACCGGTTGAACTATGGGGTACCTCCCAATAAGCAAAGAGGGCGGTGTGAAGGTACTGGTCCCATGTATCTGGTTTTTCGTGTGCCAACTTTCTCAGGATCGACATCAACGTGCCATTAAATCTTTCCACTTGACCGTTCCCTCGTGGATGGTACACACTACAATGGAAGTGTTTGGCCTGGAAGATCCTGAAAACTTCTTCTGTTAGTTTCCCCTTGAACTGAGAGCCATTATCAGTCAAGATTTGATTGGGAAAGCCTAACCTTGTGAAAATTGTGAGTAATGCCTCTGCCACATTTTTAGAGTCAATCGATGACAGGGCTACCGCCTCTCCCCACATAGAACAAGTGTCCACAAGAGTCAGAAGGTAGCTGTTCCTCCTCTTGGTTCGAGTGAGAGGTCCCACAATGTCCACGGCAACTCTCTCAAAGGGTATTCCCACTATGGGCATTTCCCCCAGAGTTGCTGGTGCAGTCCAATGCTTAGGTGCTACTCGTTGGCACTCTGGACAGGATTTTACATATCGTTTGATATCTTCAGTTATTCCTGGCCAGAAATAGTGACAAGCTATACGCTGTCTGGTTGCGCTGATCACCATATGACCACTGAAGGGAATCGCATGCCCTAGTTCTAACACTTTAGTCCTATATGAAGTGGGAAGGACCAGCTGTCCGTGACCATTGGATTCAGATCCAGCCTTCCTATAAATCAGCTTGTTCTTCATATAAAATTCTCCCTTGCCTGGAGGTGTATGAGATTTGGGCAACTTCTTGAAACACGGCTTGAGTGTTTTGTCCTCCGCCTGTGCCTTCCTCATCTCATCTGGATGAGTATTTATTGGATTTTCCTCCTCCTTTTTGGACTGTGATCTGGTCTGCACCGTTGCCAATATCACAGGTCTCTTGGGATTCCCCAAGAAGACATATCTACACCCCAATATCAGAGGGTAGATTGGCTCATTTATCACTGCTGCTTTTATGATTCCTTCCACATATCGCGTTTTCACCTTTATCAGGGCGACGGGAAGTGTCATGGTAGCTACATCCTTGGTTGCAGTTTGAATCTCCACTGTTTCTGTGGTGTATTTATCTGCCTGCACCAGGTGAGAACTCACAACGGAATCATAATCTAGACCTGTATCATATAAGCTCCTTATGGTGACTCCATTACAGATGACATCTTCACACACTGGGGGGTGGTATGGTTCCTGTAGTTCCGCAGGTTTGACCTTTTTTCCCTTCTTTCTAGATGTCATAGCAGCACAATGAGGAGGTTTCCTTCTACAATGGTCAGTATCATGATTGTCCATCCGACAATTCTTACACCACCTCCTTTTTTGGTTGAAAGATTTTCTTTCATCAAATTTCCTTTCATCGAATTGTGGGGTTTTATTTTTATTGTCATACCGTGGCCTGTCAAACTGGTGCTTACCTTTGTTCTGATTTCTAGGATCAAATTTATTAAAGTTCTGTGGTGCCTTAAAATTATCTACCTGTTTCTTTTTATTACTTGTTACCTCTGCTTGAGCTGCTTGATACCTTTCAGCAACATTTAGTAACTCACCCAGCCTCTCTGCACCTTGTTCCATGAGAAACTTTCTCAGGTCTGGAGCCATGGACTCTCTTAGTTGTTCTGTAAGGATCATTTCCTTAAGATCTTGGGTTTTCCCCAGAGAAGTCCATTTCTCCAAGTATGTCTCTAACCGTGCAGAGAACTGGTGATAGGTTTCACCTGACAGTAGTTTAGCATTCCTAAATTATTTTCTATAAAATTCACCATTCTTTTCATATCTTAACAAAAGAGCCTACTTTAGCATGTCATAATTTTCTTGATCATCTCTGCTCATTTTGACAAAAACTTCATAAGCCGTACCACGAAGCCCTTGTGATAACTTTAAGCTCCACCTTTCTCTCTCTAACCCATACGTGGTAGCTAATAGTTCATATCTATTTAGATAGCTCTCGATATCATCTTCTCTCTCAACAAAATGATCTAAATGAAAGTTCATAGCTGAGGTTGAGGCTCCCTGACTAGCAGAGGCATCAGAGGTAAAGGGACTGGTACCATTTTCAAGAGCATGGCCTTGAAATTCCAACTCCCTTAGTCGTAAGTCATGTTCCCTTTGTAATCTCTTCTCCTCCTTTTCTGCTTCCCTTTCTGCAGCCAATCGCTTGTCTTCCCTTTCAGCAGCCTGTCTTCTTTCCTCTGCTTCCAATTGTAACTTCTTAGCTTCAGCCTCTAATGCCCTAGCCTCTTTGTCAGCCTCAATCTGCAGCCTCTTAATTTCTTTTTCAGCCTCTATTCTCTTATCTTCGGCCAATCTATCAGATTCTAATTTTCTTTCAGCTTCTTTTTCTAATCTTTTTTCTTCGCGTTCAATAAATTTGTCACATTCAGTAGTGACATAAGCAATCATACCTTGTCCCTCCATTCCTAACTCTTTAGCAGCCTGCATAGCAGCAGATCGAAAATTTGCTAGGTCCGCCATTTTCTAACAGGCAAATGTAAACAATTCAATCTATAAATAATTATCTAAGGACAACCACAGGCACTGAGAGCTCAACCTTACTTATTTTCCACCCAAGGATACCTTTTAATTTTTTATTATTCCCTGAAGTGAATAACCCCCAATATATATAATAGGGAAAGATTCAAAATCCCGGACAGGACCCCAATATATGTGGTAAAGTGGGATGTTATAAATATTTATAGGGGACTTAGTGTACTGACTGAGATCAGCTGTGAAGGTATCTGTATCTAATAAGTGTGGTGTATTACAGATGACCTTACTTTGCTACCACATTTATACCTCAGTCAGACTTATTCTGGAATATTGTGATGACTACGTTGAATGTCTAGGGTTATGATAATGATGAAGTGTATGTTCACAACAACCAACAGACAGATAAACAATTTAATTTAATCCACAACACTTTACAACACTGTGACACTCACATACATATAACACTCTATAAGGCTATCTTAATAAGTCAAGGGTAACTTTTAAAAATATGTATTAATTCCTTTCAATAATAGATATCCTGATTCAACTACAAAGTGAACCAGGAATCACAATCAAATGTAATCACAAGTGATATGTACACAATTTATAGATAGGATCTTTGTATTGACATATATTATTATTATTGCAATATGTGTGTAAGCTGTGATGTAGGACTATGAGGTAATACTGGCTTTTCAAGCTAAGTTGTTGTTTGTCATCATGACTTCAAGTGTTTGTTTCTGGTGGAAATAATATTGGTAAGGTTCACAGTTTCTTTTGATTTGAAACAAATAAATGTCCCTCTTGAATTAAGGTAAAGTCACTTTTAGAGGGGGGGGGGGGTATACACAAGATTGAGCTGCTCTGGCCACGAACTCTTAACTTCTGTGTGGGCGGCAGGAAACAGTCTCCACTGCTCGCTTGCTTCACCGTTTCCTTGAGAAACAATACTGGTCGCTATCTTGACCAAGGAGTATGCTACCAGCCTCTGGGTTCAGCAAAACTCAGACCAGGTGCTGCTTCAATACGTTAGTACCACAGTCCCACAATTCAAGGAAATATTAAACAAATACGTTGACTGGCGATGAGTTATGGCACAATTCCGATCTGCCTCTGTCCCAGGCTTTCATTAGAAAAATATGAGCTGGATCTCAACGCACTTGCTTTTACTAAGTTTATTTTCAAAAAGTGGCACTGAACCGACGCTCCTAATTGACTATATCAACTGGTCTAGCCAATAAGACCATGTTTACCAAAGCATTTGAAAAAATTTACCCTTCCTACGTTTCCCTTAACAACCAAAATAGTATTTGCAGCCGACTAATCATGTTTCGCCTTACATGTAATTCTAACCAATCAAATCGGATTTAACGTAGTGGCCTCATTCCCCTAAAGCAGTATCCAAACATGAGCAAATATGATCTGGTTTTGTCAGACAATACCCCTATAATATTTTGGCTATAATTTGTTAATTAATAGATTATGTGCATAACACTTAACATATTCTTTGTCAGCAAGTCCTAAGGCACCCAAATATATAATTTTAATGGGGCTAAGTGGCTCCGTTCAAAATATGTATTCTAGGATAGTCGTGTATTTGTTTTTTTATTTTTTATTGTTTTAGAACCGCCACCTGTCCTGCCTTTTCGACTGTTCTGTCAGTATAAAGTAAGGATTTCAGACATAAAACAGTAGAATGTCATGTTTCCTAATAAGCATTAAGCATGTTTTCAAAACCTAACCGTGTATTGGTAGTGTTTTTTGTCACTGTTTATTTGAAAAAAAGTTAGTGCTTCATGCCTTACGCGTGGGATTGGCGTTACTATTAATCGCGAGACTGTGGTAGTATTGCCTGTGTTCCTCCGTGCATCTCTCTACCTCTCTCTTCTAAGTCCGTCTGACTTTTCATTACGCAGTGTATATAAGGACATTAATGCTAGTATTTTATCTAGGTCATTAAGCAGTGTGCGTATCTCAAGGTTTTCTAAGAAACACAGTACCAGTTTTATTTTTTTTTGAAACGCGTGTAGTTAATGCAGTAGGCTTTACTAGTAAACGTGAAAGGGTTACAATTATGCGGACGAAGTAGAAAAAGGGGGATTTTTGTACGCCATTGTGACAGCACTGGTCTTTCACCATTCTTCTTTCCTTTTATTGAATTAATTCGTTAGGCTTTACATTTACTTTTTAATTTAGATATGTGGATTTAGAATGTTTCACGACAGTTTGTTTTATTGGAATTTTATGCCTTTCGGCCTTATGAACGCCCCAGCTACATTCGTATGCATGATGCGTCGAATCCTATCTCATCGGTCAGATGTCATTGCGTACTTAGACAACATCTGTCTTTTCAGTGATACTTATGAAGATCACTATTTGGGATTAGGTGAATTACTGTCTACCTTACGCGAGCATATGTTGACAGCGAAACCTTCTAAAGCATGTATTGGTTTTAGCGAAATTTCTTTCCTAGGTCACCGTGTCGGTCATGGTTTCCTAAAGACAGAGGACCATAATACCAGTAAAATACTTAACATCTCTATTCCTAAGACTAAAAAGCATGTGAGAAGTCTATTAGGTCTTATACAATTTTATGGACGATTCATTCAGAATCTATCCTCTATCATGGCACCGCTTTCTTCGTTATTAAAAAAAGGGTCTCCTAATATGGTCCACTGGTCTCAGGAATGCCAATCCTCTTTGGATAAGATTAAAAATTTGTTTTCAACTCCACCTATCTTAATTTTACCTACTACAGATAAGACATTTGTTCTTCGTAGTGACGCTTCATCCACTGGGATTGGAGCGGCACTATTGCAAGAGTACTCTGAAACTCTGCATCCTGTAATGTATATCTCACGAAAACTTGATGCGGCAGAGAGGAATTACTCGGTTTTAGACCTTGAATTGTTGGCGATGGTTTGGTCAATTCTCAAACTTCAAGGATTCCTTCTTGGCGCGCATTTCATAGTGGAAACTGACCAGAAATCTCTTACAGCTATTCAAAGTAAAAACTTGAAGAGCTCGAGATCAATTCGATACGCCATTGCTCTTCAACCTTTTCATTTCTCGGTGCGAGCTATCCGTGGTTCAGAAAATGTGATGGCAGACATTCTGTCTAGATGCCCACATGATTCCACCTAACTGTTAAATCTTTGACTTTCTAATATGTCTAGCTTTACAACAGTTATTTTTTCTATATCACAATATGTACACATTTGTAATATATGATATGGTGATTGTATAAACACCATGCGGGTCACTAATGTATATTCACCGCTAGTCGTTTGATGATTTTTCTTTTGTCAATCATGAACTTATGGTACTTAATATGAAATTGTGATTGAAATTATTGTATGCATTGTATCATTGCCAGTATTGTAGTATGCGTTGGTGACACCTCCCTGGAAATGTTTATACTTAGAGAAATAGTTTCTCTGAGATGTTGAGATATATTCTCACCGGTCGATCTATACTTCGACTTTGCCTTAATTTGGCGTTATAAATTGCTGATATTCTTCATCTGCGCATTATACATGCGTCGTGAGCCTATTGGATGTTGCTCTCAGATGAAAAAAAAATGATTTTCATTTTTTTCCCGGAAGGTGTGATAGTCTGTTGCGCACATATTCTTTTGTATGTGACGCACAGATTACTGTTGGTAGGCATGCAAATGTAAAGTGTAACTATTTATTTATGAATCAATGATTCTCAGTCTAAGGGACAGAACCCTGATTGTTCGATGTAGTATTCGGTTCTATGGGTTATCTGTTCTTGTGTCACAATCTGGCGTATGAATAATAGATTTACGTCATTTTTCGTCTGGTATGGCCAGAAACAGATTGGTCTTGCTTAAAATGTTTATGGCCCGAATTTATATTTATTCCTTGACTGTTTAAGGTGATTCGGTCTTATATCTTTGTATCTTTGTATTTCTATGTCGGACTATTTTGTGAGCTGAACTCTGGGGTAAAGGTTTTTTTGCGCATGCGTCATATTGGGTGTATGGAGAGAGAAGGTCGTCATGTCGTCGCTGCTATGGGCTGGTCGATTGGAAAGTTTGATTTGATCTCTGTGAATTATTCTAGGAAGGAGATTGTTTCTCTGTATGACTGTATTATCAGAGATTCTCCTAATGTCCATTATTAACGCCTAGGAATGGCGTGCGTTATTCGCTTGTATGTGTTTTCCTAAAGGCAGGTAAAACCATACCCTTTATTTGCTGCACCTTTTTTGCTAAGCCTAGCTGAGAGACGTATTATCGTGCATCTAGGATTGTTGATTACAGATGAACATGACATGTTATCTAGCAGCACTAGATTATTTGATGTAACCAGCCTTATTGATAGCAGAAATGTATAGAAGCTCAATGAGGACATTTACGTATGTATAATGAAGTAATTCTGCTTCATAATGTCTCATCCTGAGTGAGCAAAGCTCACGGAGGAGAGCCATCGTGGATTCCCGCCATTGTAAGCGGATCATTGTCGGAGAACAGAGAAGATCTTATTATCTGATGATGGTACAGAGATCTACATATTATGAAAACCCACTACTGTGGTATAACATTATTGCTATAAACATTGGATGCATGTACGGCTTGAGAAACTTAGCCAGGAGAAGGTTCTGTCAATGAACCATTGTTGATGTTTATGTATCCACCTTAACTGACGCGATTAGTCAGTTAGAACATGAGACGATAGACAACCAGGATATTGAGTGTTTGCCTACTATCGTTCTATTATATTGGCCTGCCACATATATGCACATCTGATATTGTCACCCATTTTTCAAGTATACGATGATTTTGTGCCAACCTGTTCAAGTGACTGTACTCGTGATGTCGAAGTGTACGTCCATTAATAAATGTATGAAACGTCATCAGTGGTCTGCCCTTTATTGACTTCTGCTTATGATTGAGTGAGTGACTTGTCAACTCAACAGAACTATACACACATTCGCGTCCTTTACACCTACATTCTCACTCGATGTCAGCACTGTGTCGGAACGAGCTGACCATTCCTCTACGTGTCCAGTATGACCTTATGAAAGCAACAACATCACAACAAACAGGCCCTTATCACTGGTGTTTTATAGATCTTACATCGTTTTATGGTGGAGATTGCACGCCCAATCTCTTCTCTGATGGACTGGTGTCTTATAGATCTTACGTCGTTTTATGGTGGAGATTGCACGCCCAATCTCTTCTCTGATGGACTGATGTTTTATAGATCTTACTTCGTTTTATGGTGGAGATTGCACGCCCAATCACTTCTCTGATGGACTGGTGTCTTATACAGTAGATCTTACTTCGTTTTGTGGTGGAGATTGCACGCCCAATCTCTTCTCTGATGGACTGGTGTCTTATAGATCTTACTTTGTTTTATAGTGGAGATTGCACGCATAATCTCTTCTCTGTTGGTCTTATTTCATCACGTCCGTTCTCTTATTTCTTAGATTAACATCTTATAAAGGTCTTATGCCATCACGCCCATTCTCTTGTGTCTTCGATTAACACTGAATAGAAGTCGTACTTACTTTTGGCGAAGAGTATCAAGAAGTGCTATAATATCAAGTCCAAAGTTTTCCTTGAGTTGTAAACAATACAGATATTTAACTTTCCCTTCTTTTTTCTTGTGTGGTAATCTAGTAAACTTTGCTTCCTTTTTTTCTTCCGTTGTGGCTGTTCATCAGACTTTCGTCATTCATCCTTAATTCTTTAGTTCACTGTGTGTGGAGCACTGGTCTCCCGCAAAATCACACAAAACCTTCATGTTCTCTGTGTGTGGAGCAATGGTCTTCCGCAAAAATCACTTAACACGTTCATGTTCCCTGTGTGTGGAGTACTGGTCTCCCACAAAATCACAGAAAACCTTCATATTCCCTGTGTGTGGAGCACTGGTCTCCCAAAAAATCACATAAAACCTTCATGTTCCCTGTGTGTGGAGCACTGGTCTCCAACAAAATCACATAAAACCTTCATGTTCCCTGTGTGTGGAGCACTAGTCTCCCACAAAATCACAGAAAACCATCATGATCCCTGTGTGTGGAGCACTGGTCTCCCACAAAATCACATAAATCGTTCATGTTCCCTGTGTGTGGAGCACTGTTCTCCCACAAAATCACAGAAAACCTTCATGTTCCCTGTGTGTGGAGCACTGGTCTCCCACAAAATCACATAAAACCTTCATGTTCCCTGTGGTGAAATACATTGATACAGCGATAAAATCCTCCATTATAAATATAAAAGTTAAAATAATATGTAGGGATTGTTATGCACATATATTTTTTCTAAAGACATTGTATAATCATTTTTCTAAAGACATTGTATAATCATTTTTCTAAAGACATTGTATAATTAGCTTGTCTGAATTGTACACTTTAATTTTTTCGGTCAAAGCTAGATAACTCTAGTTTGACTGAAATTACCATTTTCAATGATGGTTACCTTCTCTTGTGATGGGACACGTCGGTCCATATTTTTTAACGACGTGTGACCATTCTCCTTATATGGTAGTATCGGCCAACCGTTTCTTGGTATGACTGAAACTAGTGTTGAGGTCTTTATTTCTGTCCATATAAGGCGCGATTTTATTACAAATCTTGATCTGGAATGTTCCTTACATCGTCTCGTTTGATTCTTGCTCAGTTGTATGCGTTCTGCGCATGTCCGGACGTTAGATGTGTCTGGGAAGCTTTCTTGTCTGGGAGTCGATAAAAGTTGTGAAGCAGGGAAGACGCCTTTGCGTCTCTGTGATTCTTGATAGGGATTTAGGAGCCTTATTGTGAGTTAGTTAGCTAACAAGGTCCTTCCCTCGATTATTCAAAACGCCTGGAGGCTGTGTTTTTGTGGTGTTGATTTCGAAACAAGGTAATACCTCATTTACGTATCAAAATCTGTAATCTAACTTTATGTTTGATAATGGTCGATTTCTGCTCACTTACGCATTACAGAAATAGAGGTCCTTTTACTAGAAGTCACGCCCCAGTTATCTTCATACTTGAGATTTATATGTACACGGGTCATACCTAGCCCGAAGAACAGTTCTATGTTCTACGAACGTCGCGGTGTCAGCGATTGCACCTACGTCGAGGTTAGATTTAGGAATGCCTGTAAAGGTCAGCTTGACCTACACTCCTGGAACACCATCCTCGTGCAATTTATGATTAGACTCATTTAGCACATCTGAACAGTGAGAGGAGTATTTGATGCACTTTTGTAATATTGCAGCCAACAATATAATCCCTTGGCGCCATATCATTATTTGAGTATATGCCAAATGCATTGATGAACATAACTTATGCTAATTTTCGTGAACTGTAATGTGAAATGGATGTTCTGTTAACTGTCCTGTGGAGTCAGATAATAAACATTGGAAACGTCAACAGCAGTTGCACTTTATATGACTTTTCCCATGTCATGCTCATATGTTATGAACTTATGAACGACATCATCCACACTCACAGTAACCAACAACAGACCAGACACCTCACACTGCAACCTATCACATCCCTGGTGGCCTGTGTGGCCTTATCATTCTGGTGTCTGTAGGGGTGGTACTCTACTGGGCTGCTGACTATCATCGTAGTGGCGCATTGGCCCACCTTTATCATTCTAGTGGCCAGTAGTCAGCCTTAATTCCACCCTTATCATTTGGTGGCCAATGACTGGTTCGTCTGTTACCAGCACTCAATGGGTCAACAAACCCATACATTCAAGTTCGTGAACTGTCACTTCCATTTAACATTCTACATCTACAATGACGCAAGTTCGCTATATTTTGGAAAGTACCCGGCGTTGCGACACTCAGAAGGTCAAGTGCCGATTGTGTCAATTTTGCTGATTCAGAAGGGCAAGTGCCGATCAAATCGATTTACTGTTGCTGATTCAGAAGGTCAAGTGCCGATCATTGTAGGAAGAAGGACAAGTTCCGTAACAACATTCAATATCAGAAGCTCATTTCCTGCGTCATGGCAATTTATGGGAGCAGTTGTCGATTAACGTTGGATCATTTATCCTTAGAACGCTGATCATCACTTGTTCTGCACCGTGCTGGCGTTTGGACTTATAGAAGTTAAGTGGCCTGTTTTGTTTGTGAACTGTAACCTTATGTTCTAGCTGAGCCTTCTGTCTTTTACACACTTTTTGCTATATGTTTACATGTTTATATGTTATATGTTATTTGTTTTATTTATATGTTTATATTTCAGCGGGCTGATTGGGAAGGTGACTATCATAAGAAATACCACGTCATAGAGGTCTTATGATAGCGTTCTGGTAGGAGCAATTTCCTTAATTGGAAATTGTTAGCAATATTTATTGCTATTTTTGTTAGTTGTGACGACATGTGCAGTTTTGTTTTCGTTATTTTTTCGCATTCTTTAGTTTTGTTTTGATTTGTTTGTATTTGTAGGTCTCCTCTTTTCTATTATTCAGTTCTTTACACCATTTTTGTTTATACACTGTGACGTCATTTGTTTGTTTACATTTTTCGCATCTGTCATCACATTCTTTGTGATATTTTCTTTTAGTTTTCGCTGTTTATTTAGTTGACTTTTGCGAATGTTTTCGTATTATCTTTGATCCCTGTTATTGTTTACATTGTTTTGATCTTTGTTATTGTTTACGTTGTCTTTGTTTTTTGTTATTGTTTACATAGTTCTTGCGTAATTAGCTTTCACTATTGTTTATACAGTGCACTTATCATAACAAACTGGTGGTTTTTGCTTATGCACTATTGTGTAGTGCAGTTATGATAAATAACTGATGGATATTATGCACTAATTTGTGTAGTGCCCTGATGATTAAGAAGTGACTTGTGATATTATTATACATTTGATAATACAAGTTCTTTGTTAAAGACTTGTTACCCACAGAGATTGGGATAAACATTGGGATTATACAAGTACTTTATTTAAGTCTTGTTACTATTAAGGTTGAAATAAGATAATTTATTATTTCAGATTTTGGACTCATAATATTAGACATCATGTCTACACTTGATTACTTTATTGAGCAAGGGAAATCCCTTGGTAAGACTGGTGATAAATTGGAAGAATATGCGACTACTCAATATGATAAAGCATTAAAGGTGGAAGAGAGGAAAATGGAAATAGAAGCTGATCAAAAGAAATTGCAGATGCAAGTGGTTTAAAGGAGGTTCCAAATGGAAATGGAAAAACAGAAAAGAGAAGCTGAAGCTGAGGAGAGAAGATTGGACAAAGAAGCTGAGGAAAGAAAAATTCAGCTACAATTGGATGCTGAAAATAAAAGACTTGAAAAAAAGGCTGAAAATAGAAGACTTGAAAAAGAGGTTGAAAATAAGAGACTAGAGATAGAGGCTGAGGCTGAAGAGAAAAAATTACAAAGAGATGCTGAAAAGAAAAAGTTACAAAGAGAGGCTGATGAGAGAAAAGCAAAAATGGAGCATGAAGAAAAACTCTTAGCTTTGGAGTTAGAAAAGTGGAAATTGTTGAACACTGGTAATGCTAATGATACAAATAAGGTGTCAAATAAGTTCAATGCAAGTACTTTTAAGATTAAGCTACCTGTATTCAATGCTTCCAGTGACGATATAACGTTTTATATGGATAGATTTGAACGGGCATGTAAAACACATAACATAGATAAATCACTGTATGTTTATCAGTTGTCTAATTTACTTAGAGGTGATACTTTGAGTATGTTAAGTAAGGTAGATGAGCCTGACAAGAACAATTATGAGGTTATCAGAGCAGTCTTGTTAAAGAAGTACCAACTTAACGAAGACGGCTATCGTCTTCAATTTAAAAATATGTTGCCAGATACTGGAGTTGAATTCTCTGAATTCATTTCAAAGATACGTCTTACTTTTTCACGATGGGTTGAGCTGTCTAAGACAGAACATACATATAAAGCACTTATGGACTTACTACTTAGAGACAAGGTTATGTCTTCTGTCAATGAATCTTTTCTTTCTTTTCTTCATGCGCGTAAGCCTAAAAACATAAAAGAAATGGAAAAATACTGTTGCCAGTATGTCACTGCGCATCCTCACGTAACCATTAGCAACTCTAAAGTAAAAGAAGGTCTGCCAGTTGCTTCGGCAGCACCTTATGGTACAAATTTCATGCGTAAATTTCAGGGTAGCCAACAAAATTTTAATAAGAAGAGTAACCGTAATTATGCTCAGAATCATAGCAATCAATTTCAGGGTGATTCTTCTTCGCAGAACTGGAGACAAGCTGATACTCCACAGTATACTACTCCCTATAATTTTAGACATTTTCGCAAAGGTAGTCAGTAAAGAGGAAACTATTTTTCGCGGAGACCTCAAAACCAATATAATAGAGGTTCTCAACAGTATAGAAATTGTAATGACAGTTATGGAAACTGGAATTCAAACCAGGATAACAATTACAGTAAGGACTTTAATGATAATTGCAGAGGCAATAATGGTCGCGGTAGATCACAACATAAAAGAAAGAGATATCAACAGGCAAACTCTGCACAGCAGGAGTCTCAGGGAGCATGTAAACAAGGTGATGATGATAAAAACTCTAATGCTATCACATGTTCTGCCTTTGACTTTAGTAGGACAACTAAATGTCCCCAATGCAGTACTCTGTTCGAACCGACTACCGTAACTACTTTAAGCTGTAGTCATCCTCTTCCCGCTCTTCCTGCTTCTGTTGCGCATGACGGGAGAGGTTCTCTTATACTACATAAGGGTCTTGTAAATAGTAATCCAGTCTCAGTTTTATTTGATTCTGGATGTACTACTATTGGTGTTAGGCAATCTCTTGTAAATCAGTCCTGTGCTACAGGAAAGGTCACCAAATGTGTAACATTTGGTGGCACTTTGGAAAAGTATCCTACTGCCATAATACATATTGCTACTCCCTTCTTTACGGGAGATGTCCACGCGTGTCTCCTTCCAAACCCTATTGCGGACCTTATTATTGGTCGTATTCACGGAGTTAGGAAATGTACCCCACAGCAGATTGCTGTTTGGGAGGAGCAAAACATTGAAGCTACCAATGCGGTGGTCACAAGAGCACATGCTCTGGATCCACCTCAAACTTCATTAACTGATAATAATGAAGTAGATAGCCAAAATAGTCACTTGATTATTTCACGTGACTCATTTATAAAATTGCAAGAAGAAGATCCTTCTTTACAAAAATTCTTCATCATCATCATCTCAGCCCGTAACCCGTCATGGGTCGTAGGGGTGCCATGGTGGAAGCATCAGCAGACAGGGTCCTCCACTGCTCTCTATCCTCAGCAATGCGTACAAGTGTGGAAAAACCGTGTCCTGCCCATTCTTTGATGTTATCAGCCCAGGATTTTCTTTGCCTTCATCTTCTCCGTTTACCTTCGACTGTCCCCTGAAGGATCGTTTTCGAAAGGGAGTCATGACGAGTTACATGCCCAAACCAGGCAAGCTTTCGATGTTTCACTATTGACAAAAGTGGTTCTTGGTGGCCTGCATATTTGTTTATCTTCTCTCTAACATAGACATTTGTTTTGTGCTCTTTATAGCAAATGCGCAAAATTCTTCTATAACATTTATGCTCGAAAGCCTGAATCCTTCGCTCCGTATCTGCAGTGAGTGTCCAGCTCTCACACCCATACAAGAGAATAGATAATACAAGTGATTTGTATAATTTGATCTTCACAGGAAAACTGATGTTACTTTCCCAGATCACATTCAACTTTGTCATGGCAGCTGAGACCATCTCAAGTCTTGTCTTGATTTCTTTACTTGATCTTCCATCACTACATATAGTGGACCCGAGATATTTAAAGGTGTTAACTTCTTCTAACGTTTGCCCATTTAACGTAATGTTGGTCGGAACATGTTTCTTATGGCTATTCACCAATATCTTGCTTTTTTCTATATTAATTTCCATCCCATACGTTCTTGTTACTTTCTCCAGTCTAGAGGTAAGGTCTTGAAGTTCTGATTCTGATCCAGCTATCAGATCAATATCATCAGCAAAACGTAGGTTGCACAGAGGTCGGCCTCCAATCGATATGGTTGATTTATAATCGTAGAGAGCCTCCTGCATAATATGTTCTAGATAAATATTAAAGAGCACTGGGGACAGGATACATCCCTGCCGAACTCCTACAGTTGTTTTGAAAAATTCTCCAATGTCGTTGCTTGCAAAAACAGCACTGCTTGCGTCCTTGTATAGTGCTTCAATGATATCTATGATGTTGGTATCAAAATTGAATTTTCTCATTACTTGCCATAAGCCTTCATGCCAGACTCGATCGAAGGCTTTTGTGAAATCGATGAAGTTATGGTATAAATCGTGTTGATGTTGGAGATGTTTTTCGATAAGTACTCTAATATTGAAGATTTGTTCTGAGGTACTTCTTTTTGGTCTAAAGCCAGCCTGTTCCTCTGACAAGATTTCTTCTGATTTCTGTTTTATTCTGTTCAAAAGTATCCTTAACATCACCTTACTTGGATGACTAATAAGGCTAATGGTTCTGTAGTTCTTGCACATTTTTAGATTTCCTTTCTTTGGAAGCGGTATTACTAAATTCTTCATTCTAGCAAAAAAAGGTGATCCAAATCAGAATACTAATAGAAAGTCTTGGATTTCTATGAAGAACGGCGTACTTGTGCGTATGGTACAAGACTCGTCTACGTCCACTCATTCTCAAATTCTAGTGCCTAAGAGTATGAGATTGCAAATATTGCAACATGCTCATGACTCGCAATGTGCTGGACATATGGGTTTTTCCCGTACAAAGTCGAGGGTTCTTGCGGCTTTCTTTTGGCCATTTGTGAGCAAGGACATACGAATTTACTGTCGTTCTTGCAAAGTATGTCAGGAGGTCAAATCTAAAGGACCACGACATGCTGCGCCTATCCAGGCTGCTGACATTCCTATTCGCCCTTTTCAAAAAATGGCAATAGATATTATCGGTCCTTTTAGGATTAAATAGGCCAGAGGACATCAATTTATCCTTTTATGTGTCGATATGTGCACACGTTGGCCAGAGGCTATACCTCTCAAGAGCATCTCCACTGCCGATATCGCAGACGCTCTTTGGCTGATATTTTCTCGCTTGGGATTCCCCGGAGAAATATTGTCAGACCATGGCACTCAACTTATATCCGACACTATGTCACAGGTAATGTCTATGCTACATATTAAAAGGTCTCTCAGCAGTATCTATCACCCAATGTCTAATGGGTTAGTTGAGCGTTTGAATAGGACACTAAAAACTTTACTTGGGAAGATAACTGAGGATCATCCTCAAGATTGGGACAGGGTTTTACCCGCGGCTCTCTTTGCTTATAGAGAGGTTCCCAATGAACACACAGGGTTTTCTCCTTTTGAACTTGTCTTTGGCGCGCAACCGCGCGGCCCTATGTCTTTACTACACGATCTTATCACTGCCGTCAATATTAGCGATGACACTCAATCTTCTTACGAGTATGTCATTGCTCTTAGGCAAAAGATCATCGAGGCATGCAAACTAGCAACTTCTTCATCCGAATTTGCTAAAGAAAAGGCAAGGCAGTTTGCAAATAAAAATAGATGTCTACGACAACTTTGTCCAGGTGACAAAGCACTCGTTCTTCTTCCGTCAAGGGAGAACAGACTTCTTATTGCATTGAAAGGTCCGTATGCAATAGTCTCTGAAATTTCCGATGTCGACTATGTTGTCGATATTGATGGAAAGCATAAAAATTTCCACATAAATATGCTCACGGAATTTCATGAAAGACCTGACTATTTGCAGCCTATTTTCCAGGCAACGGACAATCTCCAGTACATCATGGTCATTACTCATCCTTGTCAGTTATATAGGATGAGGAAACTACTTTTTCTGATGTCAATCTCCCTCTTCCTGTGATCCCACTTTATTCAACGGAATCTTGGAAAAACGTTTCCGTTTCTCCTAATCTTTCCGCTGAGGAACATCGACAAGTTTCTTCGATGTTACAAACATTTCAGGATGTTCTTACCGACATCCCGGGACACACACATATCATTGAACATGACATAATATTAACTGACCATAATCCTATCAGAGTCAGACCCTATCCGATACCTATCCATTTTCAGTCACAAGTCGAAAAAGAATAGGATGAAATGATACGATTGGAAATCATTGAACCATCCACTTCAGCATACTCTTCGTCTATGGTTATTGTTCGAAAGAAGGATAATAACATTCGCATTTGCGTGGATTATCGCAAATTGAACCAAGTTACGAAGTTCGATGCTGAACCTATGCCTTCATTGGAAGAGCTACTAAACAAACTTTCTAATTCTAAATTCTTTACCAAACTCGACTTAACGAAAGGTTATTGGCAAGTTCCTTTACCTGAACGAGCCAAACCTTTTACTGCTTTTTCTACATCTAGGGGTTTATTCCAATGGAATTTCATGCCTTTCGGTCTTATGAACGCCCCTGCTACAGTCGTACGCATGATGCGTCGAATTCTCGCATATCGTACAGATGTCATAGCATACTTAGACGATATCTGTCTGTTCAGTGATTCCTGGGAAGATCACTATTTGGGTTTATACGAATTGCTGTCTACTCTTCGCGAGTATAACTTGACTGCAAAACCCTCTAAAGCCTTTATAGGATTTAGTGAGATTTCTTTCCTGGGTCATCGTGTTGGTCATGGTCTTTTAAAGACAGAGGACCACAATGTTTCAAAAATACTTAACATTTCTGTCCCTAAGACGAAGAAACAAGTGCGTAGTCTCTTAGGTTTGATACAATTTTACGGGCGATTCATTCCGAATCTGTCCTCCATTATGGCACCGCTTTCTACTTTACTGAAGAAAGGATCGCCTAATCTGATCCGATGGTCTCAAGAATGTCAATCCTCATTGGACCAGATTAAAACTCTATTTTCATCTCCACCTATCCTTAGGTTACCTACTATTGAGAAGACTTTTGTTCTTCGAAGTGACGCCTCGTCTAATGGAATTGGGGCAGCACTTATGCAGGAGTATTCTCATACTCTGCATCCGGTGATGTATATCTCTAGGAAATTAAATGCTGCAGAAAGGAATTACTCGGTTTTAGACCGTGAATTATTGGCTATGGTATGGTCAATTCTGAAGCTGCAAAGATTCCTTCTAGGCGCACATTTCATTGTGGAAACCGACCAGAAAGCGCTTACTGCTATTCAGAGAAAAAACTTGAAGAGCTCGAGGTCCACTCCATATGCCATAGCTCTTCAACCATTTCATTTCACGGTGCGAGCTATCCGTGGTTCGGATAATGTGATGGCAGACATTCTGTCCAGGTGCCCACACGATTCCACTTAATTCTTCTGTCATATATATTTCCTGATATACAGTCCACTACTATAATGACATATCAACACATATTTTCTCACTTTTTGGGAATTTATAACATTGTACCATATAATTGCCTTTTTTCTGTTACCCATTTGATCATAACGGAAGAAGGCTTAGCAATATACGGGCCAGAAGATCACATGGCCACATTTATATATTGTATTTTGATGACTGTATTAAGAGAGTTAACATTTGTCTTAAGGATTTGTGTTATTGATATTTTTGCAGCACATCATTGACGTCTGCAAGATTATGTACATTGTGGAACCATGAAGTATATCAAGTCCTATCCTAGGTTGGAGCGGATTATGTCCACATCTTCTAGTAACGATTATATCCATGTCTACGAGGAACAGATGATGTATTAGTAATGATTAATAATGCATTAAATAATGTACTTTTTATTTGAATATGTGTAATTTTATAATGCGGTATATTATTATATGACACCGCTGTTTGCACAACACGTCATTGTGTAATACTATAATAATATATTTAATTTCATAGATTTGTATGAGTCTGATTTGGCTTGCATTCTGATGTTGCCATCACTATGGCGTATGTTGGTGGCACCTCCCTGGAATATACGTGTAAACTTAGGGAAATATTTTTCTCTAAGGATCTGAGATATAATCTCAGTTTCGCTCCATGCGTCGAGCTAGCCTCATATAAGGCATTATATCCGCGCATCATACGTGCGTTAGGAGCCTTTTTTTCTGGCTCTAGGATTCCACAAAAAAAGTTTCATTTTTTTCCCCGGGGGGTGCGGTAATCTGTTACGCACAGATATTTTTTCTAAAGACATTGTATAATCATTTTTCTAAAGACATTGTATAATCATTTTTCTAAAGACATTGTATAATTAGCTTGTCTGAATTGTACACTTTAATTTTTTCGGTCAAAGCTAGATAACTCTAGTTTGACTGAAATTACCATTTTCAATGATGGTTACCTTCTCTTGTGACGGGACACGTCGGTCCATATTTTTTAACGATGTGTGACCATTCTCCTTATATGGTATGACTGAAACTAGTGTTGAGGTCTTTATTTCTGTCCATATAAGGCGCGATTTTATTACAAATCTTGATCTGGAATGTTCCTTACATCGTCTCGTTTGATTCTTGCTCAGTTGTATGCGTTCTGCGCATGTCCGGACGTTAGGTGTGTCTGGGAAGCTTCCTTGTCAGGGAGTCGATGAAAGTTGTGAAGCAGGGAAGACGCCTTTGCGTCTCTGTGATTCTTGATAGGGATTTAGGAGCCTTATTGTGAGTTAGTTAGCTAACAAGGTCCTTCCCTCGATTATTCAAAACGCCTGGAGGCGTTTGTTTTTGTGGTGTTGATTTCGAAACAAGGTAATACCTCATTTACGTATCAAAATCAGTAATCTAACTTTATGTTTGACAATGGTCGATTTCTGCTCACTTAAGCATTACAGAAATAGAGGTCCTTCTACTAGAAGTCACGCCCCAGGTATCTTCATACTTGAGATTTATATGTACACGGGTCATACCTAGCCCGAAGAACAGTTCTATGTTCTACGAACGTCGCGGTGTCAGCGATTGCACCTACGTCGAGGTTAGACTTAGGAATGCCTGTAAAGGTCAGCTTGACCTACACTCCTGGAACACCATCCTCGTGCAATTTATGATTAGACTCATTTAGCACATCTGAACAGTGAGAGGAGTATTTGATGCACTTTTGTAATATTGGAGCCAACAATATAATCCCTTGGCGCCATATCATTATTTGAGTATATGCCAAATGCATTGATGAACATAACTTATGCTAATTTTCGTGAACTGTAATGGGAAATGGATGTACTGTTAACTGTCCTGTGGAGTCAGATAATAAACATTGGAAACGTCAACAGCAGTTGCACTTTATATGACTTTTCCCATGTCATGCTCATATGTTATGAACTTATGAACGACATCATCCACACTCACAGCAACCAACAACAGACCAGACACCTCACACTGCAACCTATCACATCCCTGGTGGTCTGTGTAGCCTTATCATTCTGGTGTCTGTAGGGGTGGTACTCTACTGGGCTGCTGACTATCATCGTAGTGGCGCATTGGCCCACCTTTATCATTCTAGTGGCCAGTAGTCAGCCTTAATTCCACCCTTATCAGGATAAAAGATAGTAAGATACGCTGCTGCTTCTTCGACCATGCCACAAGCGCGTTGATTTTGGTAGACCGTACCCTCGTTTTCTAGTGTCATTGAAAAAAAAAAAACTATTTATAACATGAGGACGCGAAAGGCCTATTCGTTCAGACGGGGTAAGAAAAGGAGAGAAGAAAAAAAATGATGCCGTCTGCACGCGTTTGAATCTAAGCCTAGCATACGCGCGAACTTGTAGTTAGTGTTTGAAATACGTTGTAAAAGTAAGAACATGTAGCCATTGGGTCACGAAAACAGACTTAGCGCTTATTTAGAATGACGTAATTCCCACGTACTACGGGAGAATCTCGTATTTAGCTTGAAATTAGTGCAAAAAGACATGAATAGTTTGGATAACATGAAAAAAATATGGAATTTCTTATTAATAAGTTTAGAATCACCAAAGTTAGCTAGTTTAAGAGCTTATCTTTTCCTGATAAATAATATGCTTTCAAATCAAAGGGCGGACAGATAACATGGAAGTTATTGACAAAAGACTGATTTGTTCAGTGGCAGACTAGCAAACAGATGTTAGTTTTGCATTCACTATGGTTACATTTTGACGCGTCCTTGAGACGAAACCAAGTCCAATTTTGGGAAAAGACAAGTTCGGACAGACCGACCGACAGAAATACACTACACATTTGACCAAAAATTGGACATTTTTTTTGAAATTCTAAATTGTAGAGGGGAAGTACTCTCATTGGACGAAATTGGAAAATTTGCCGGCTCGTTGCCATTTTGTTGAAGACTGTCCATACAAGCAGATCGTTGAGGCTAAGAATTTGTCGTCCATTGAATATATGTGCTAATAGTAGTGGGACGCCCTAGTCTAGCCAGCAGCTCAGCTGAGTTTGTGCTATTTCAACGTATCGGTGTGTTTTCATTTTGAATTGTGGTAAGGCAGAAATTATTAACCTTCTTATTTAACAATTCTGAGTGAGTGATACTGCCATATAATGAAAAATAATTACGACAAGTGAGTACTTATTCTAGGTCCCCAGCCGACTTTTCCAGGGCTTACAGGGTGAATTAAAATATGATAAACTATCAGAAATGTAGAATACAGATGTTTCTTTTCAGGTGGTTAGGTGGAAACATATCACCCACCTTATTATATGAAAAAGAGATTAATGAAAATATTTCAGATGCAGTGCAGTCCATAGAGGAGAGGAATGGGAAACTAGTGCTACTTGATAACAGCCTTGATGTAGATGTGCTGGGTCGGTCAGAGAGATCTGACCCTGTCTTTTATTTCAATGTATTCATGCTTGTAAACATGGTGGATTAGGTAGTATGTTAAGACCTAGCCTAATTTTATGGTTTCAGAGTTTCTTTGTCTGGCACTGTGCTAGTGCCAGATGTTCTGAAGAGTACATCACTGTATGAAATGAGATGCCTACCATATTACCTCAGAGCATGTGAGGAGTGGGCCTAAGGAACAACTTTCTTCAATAGTCACAGGCTAGATAAGTATTAAAGACCTGGCCTGCTGAGATTCATCAACGAATATAATATAATAGAAACTCCATTGTGTATTAAGAATTTTTTCCACCATTAATCCTGTTTAAAGAGCAAATGAACACTGTTAACTAAAGACTGGGTATGATGCAAATACCCCGACCCGACATCCAGCACTAGTTCCTAAGGACTTTTAGTTTTAGTACCAATATTAGCAAAATTTAATTTATATATATGTACAAGTCTTTCATGTGTTTACTCGATTACATGTAATTCTATTGAAATTGATTCATATTGATTTAAAAGTCCTGACCATTTAAACACAGTGTTAACTGACTTGATCATAGAGATTAATATTAGTGTTTGTGTGTGTGTGTGTTTGTGTATTTAATTACCAGCACACCACATTTCAGTACCCTAGACATTAGACGTAGCTATCAGACATACTAGTCAAGAATAAGTCTGATTGAGGTCGTAGGTGGTAGTAGCAAGGTACTCTGTAAACTCACATAAACTGTTATCCTCAGGGACCTTCACAGCTGACCTCATTCAGTACACTAAGTAAACATAGCAATCACACTTAATAACATCAAAACCCACCACATTCCCTGTGTGTGGAGCACTGGTCTCCCACAAAATCACATAAAACCTTCATGTTCCCTGTGTGTGGAGCACTGGTCTCCCACAAAATCACATAAAACCATCATGTTCTCTGTGTGTGGAGCACTGGTCTCCCACAAGATCACGTAAAACCATCATGTTCCCTGTGTGTGGAGCACTGGTCTCCCACAAGATCACGTAAAACCATCATGTTCACTGACTTCCATGACTTCTTCATCTTATTTTAGCCTGACTCCAATTCTCTTCTCCCGTGTTGTAAAGTCTTCCTCTATATCCATTTACCTGTGTGTTACGTAGACCTGTGTGTTACGTAGACCTGTGTCTTACGTTGACCTGTGTGTTACGTATACCTGTGTGTTACGTAGACCTGTGTGTTACGTAGACCTGTGTCTTACGTTGACCTGTGTGTTACGTAGACCTGTGTGTTATGTAGACCTGAAAAGGAAACTTCGAATAGTAACACTGTGACCTAACATGGATGTCGTAAATGGTGACTAAGGAGGGCTGGGCGTGGGGCCGGTTTCTTCATCGTGTATACATATGAAACCACAAAAAGTTCAACGAAGAAGACTCTGGAGATGGATAAGACACACATTGAGGAAACTTATTAATAGCATTACCGGGCACGGCTTGTTCTGGTATCCTCAGGATAGGAAAAGGAGAAAAAGATCAAAGAACACACGGAGAAGAGAACTGGAGATAGATATGGAGTACCAAGAACATTTAGAAAGACCTTAGCTGATGGCACAGGACAGCAGGACTTAGCAGACGTTTCTTGAAGGATTAATCGATTTGATTAACTCATCCCCTTTGGAAGTTGAGTGGTGATGAATAAATAAAAATCGATTCCTCTTACACTAGGAATGTCAGAACCATCACCGCTAGGTTAATAATTCAGCAAATTTTCACAGTGTTCGTCCTGTATTTTTTTCTAACTATTGTCCCAGTGATGTTTATCTGTTTTTTCTGATCGGTTCAATATTGACGATCCTGTCACACAATTTAATTCCGTACATTCCGCTGGAAGGATAACATCAGACAACCTCTGAGGGACGGAGAGAACTTTACTGGAACCAGACAAGAAGATAGCTGATATAATTGCATAGCGTTCTTTATGGCTAACCTCTACATCCAAGGATAGAAGATAAACGACTAAGTAAGTAAAGAAAAGTTTATTTTGTCTACATACGAGTCCTCAAATTCTTTTTTTTTTCCACTAGGGTATTTCCATAATGTTATGGGGCCTGGAATGTGGGAGAGAAAAATAACATCGTGCTTATAACGCACATTGCGAAGGGGATTTAGGAAGTCTATACATAGTTTCACCCTTATCATTAGGCTACATAAGCCGTTTCTGCAAGAGGGCATGAAGGCTTTTGGTGCAAAATTGGCCTACTGCGATGGCTACTCTATAGTACTTAAGCAGTGAAGAAAGACGTGAGTCATTTTCACAACAAAGTGTGCCTAACAAGTTCTGAGTGTGTTACTGTTGTAGGTGTTGCGTGATGTCTCGCTACATTCTGCATAATTTTGCTTTTGTAATGACATCTACCGAGCTCGTGGGAGAAAACAATTCAGTAGACTGTACGTAATTTCCGAAGATCTCATTTTTGTGAGATATCAAATTATTGTTCTTCATTTGGTAGAAGAATCAAGTCACTCTGATCAATTTTGAAACAACTAGGATCAAGTATGGAAATATGCTTCCCGGGAGAATATCCAGACGGCCAGTTCATAATTAAAACATGAATTCTATAGGAGAATGCAGATATATAAAAATAAAAAACTAGAAACATGATTGTTTTCTAAGTCTGAAATTCAGTTCCTCATTGTCATTATTCAAAAACGCCCGAGCTCTGGAATCTTTTATCTTGCAAACTGCACATTTTGTCTTTACTCCATATCGTTTCGTTAATCATCATCATCAACATCATAATCAGCATCATCACCATTATCACCGTCATCTTTATCACAATTACCGCCACACACGCCATTATCATTACCATCACCACTATCATTGTGACGGTATTGCCTCCCCTGCTTTGCAGTAGTGGTCCAACAATGGCCAAAACTCAAGAGTATCTATTATAGGCTTCAATGGAGTCTATCTTTACACAAGATTACTCTTGGCAGAAATCACATCAGAGTCTTCACAAGATATTCAGATAAGCGAAAACAATGCTGGCTGTTGCTGAGAACGTTAATTCTGTAATCTGCCGACACTTTTATGAAGAATTTAGCAATGGTTTATTCTAGCTTGTTAAGCCCCCACCGATGAGTTAATCAGTGGAATTATTATTATAATATATATTGCTCTGTTTAGAATTTGTGTTTAGTACCTTTGACTGAGACAAACATGTAGTACATTTAAAAGGATTGAATCAAAGTTAAATTTGTAACATTACAAATAACAACATTTAATAATCACTTTACGTTTAACAGTTTAAAAGAAATAATTTCTTCTTGTTCGTTCACCCTCAGATGTCAACTTGAATAAGTTCAAAGAAAGCAGTGGCCAGCCTGAGGCTGTTGATATCTCCGTAGATTTTCTCCAGGAATGGTACTGGTGATGGCCATATGCGTTTTCTCTGTTCCTCATATGTTGGGCACCTTTGAAGCAGATGTTCGCAAGCCATTTTAACGGTGCCACAGTCACACTCGTCAGTAGTTCCTATCTTTAATGTGTTGAATAGATAGTATCTCAATCTGTTATGACCTGTGCGAAGTCTGAAGATTACCACTTGTTCATTTCTGCTGAGCTGGTAATACGGATCATTTTTTGTGTGGCCTGGATGCTCTTCTTCCCACTTGTGTCTGTACCTGCGCTTGATAAAACTCTTGGACTCCTCATAAGTTATATTTGTATCAAGTTTAGGAAGTTTTTCCCCTTCCTTTTCCCAATCTGTCAGCCTCCTCATTTCCAGAGATGTTGCAGTGAGGTCATCCAGTTCAGCATTACTTTGACTTTTCAGCGTTGTAATCATTGACAGCGCATCTGAGAAGATAGCTACTGGTCTCTCTGAGCTTTCTTGTGTCATTAGAATTTCTGATGCAGTTTTTAAGGCCTCTGCCTCTGCTCTGAAGTTACTTGAAAATTTCCCTGTTGCGACTGCTATCTTTTTTTTGTGTGTGTGCCATTGCTTAAGCTCAGGAAGACTCCTCCACTCCCATCTTCTATTGCATTAGTTGCTGATCCATCTGTGTATGCATGGCTCTAGGTGTTGCTTGGGTAATGTTTCTCTCTATATTTTGTGTTAGGACTCTCCTTTCAGTTTCATTTTGGCTGTTCTTTCTCTGAATAAAAGGAACATTTTCTATCATTTCAGGGAAGCACTGTTGTTTCCAAATTGGTAGCTTGTGTGCAGTACATATTGGCGTAGCTGTTGAAATTGCGTTTATGGGGTCTGCTCTCATCTTTGTTTTGACTGTCTCTACAAAGTTGCCTCGCTTCAGTCTTCCTCTTACATTTATTCTCTGGTGCATTGGGTGGTCTATCAGCCTCATGATAGTTGCTGGGCTCTGCTATCTCTTCTATCCTCCATAGGCTGGAGGTGAATAATCTTTTCCAACTCTTTTATGGGTGTTGACTTCATGCCCCCTGTTATGATTCTCATTGCTTGGTTTTGGGTTCTGTTTATTTTAAAAGAAATAATGTGAATAGTTATGAAAAGGATTTCATCACTTGAATGGGATTTAACTGAATAAATGAGGTCACTTTTGGCAGCGGATATTTTCACTTAGCTGCAAATGGTAGTTTCTTCTTCCACTGGGTTAGTTCCTTTCACTCTGCTTGCGCTCGTCTCTGGTCAAAGTTCAGGTGCCCCACGTTCCCAGAACGTCAAGGAGTAACGGCCAAGCTGGTTCTATGTCTGTCTATAAGACCCTCTTATGCTGGCGTCTCTTACAACGTCAGTCCACTTCTACCATCACTTGGTTCCAGAGATAGTACTTTCTGCTGGTACCACCAATAACTGGTAATAGAAATAGAAACGAAACGCTCTTCTGAGTATGGCGTTTTCCGACGCATAGGTATGTGCCCCCCTCTTCTATTCTACCATCCCATGTCAGAATTTACTCTCGATGAGAATTAAATTTAATCCATCGGGATAAAACGTCCTTTACATTTAAACTGAAAAGCTTTAGCTTTACATTACATTTAAATGCAAAGGTTAAACGTACAGATATAATATGTTTTACATTTACATCTCCCCTTTTTGAAAAATGTTCACAATATAAATTCATTTATGTTTCATTTATATTTACACTAGTTGAAAAGTTTGAAACTTCTATTACTTAGAATGAATATTTTCCCATAGACATTTACACTGGTTTAAAGCTTGAAAACTTACATTAATTTTAAAGTGAATATGTTTATAGGGACATTTACACTGCTTTGAAAATGTAAGTATTATTACTTAGAATGTACATTAGTTCTTTCATCTTTCCCTCCCTGCTCCATAGGGAAACTGGAACTACTTTATGCTTTTAGTTCTCTTTACGAAACTATCAATAAAGCAATCACAAGTACAATGGTGGTTCATGAATCATCACTCTATACACTGAGGTTGCCAGCCTCAAATGACTTTGACATTCAATAGCGAGTTTCACATATTAAACTTCACATGGTAATATATATATATATATATATATATATATATATATATATATATATATATATATATATATATATATATATATATATATATATATATATATATATATATGTTACTTCACATGTTAGCAATAAAACACAATGAAAATGCACTACTTACGCCAATCTTGGCTACAGACGTTTTCTGCTCAGAGGAATAAAAGAGACGAATCGTTCTCTTACACGCATCTGGGATGTCTTTAATTTTGACCATAGATTCCCTCTGTGACTCCGTGTTTCTTCAGTTTCCTAGTCCCGGGGTTCCTTATTAAATTTGAAAGAGATGTCCTGTGCTTTGTAAGTTATATCTGGTTCTCCAATGAAAGATCTGGTTAACAAACAGGAATTATGAATCTAGTCTTCACTCTGGCGTGGTCTGATGTTGTCTTGGCGAGCTTGAAATTCACAGTGAAATAAACTGCGAAATGGTCAGGCTATATTCCTATTTTCCAAAGCGTTGTTGATATGAATCTAATCAGAAAGATCCAATCATTTCAAATCATGCAGATAGGGTGGGATAGGGTGAGATAACTCCGTGTCTTATCGGTGATTAAGCCGATAGCGCTGGCCGATGTACGTGTTAATCTGCCGCGACTAAAACCAGCAAATCTGGGTAGCGCCCAGCAAATTTGATATTTATCACCTACAGGGTGATTTGATAAAATCAAATATCTGCTACTTAGCAGACAAATAACGAGGAAAGAAAGAAAGAGAGAAAGAAAAGTGCGATAATTGATAGCACATAATAAAAATCAGTACCACAAATGTACCGATACTGCCGGAGAGACCCAAAGATCGTGAAGAGGTCGTCCATTTCGTCACAATCATTATAATAACTATCATCATCGCCACCATTAGCATGATTAACATCACCGTCATCTCATCACCGCCCGCATAATCAACATCATTATTATCACCGACTTCATCACTATGATTATCCCCGGCACCACAACCACCATGATCATCACAATTACCCCCACTATAAAGAACAACATCGCCATCACCTTCATTATCGTCGTTAATATCGCCATCACGCCTTATCTCAGCTAGAGACGCAAACATCCGAAATATTGGTCTCTATGTATCTCCTTCCCCCAAGGTCCTATGAACTCCATTCTGTCGTCCGTCTTTGCGGTATATCTCCCTGTACTTTGGTTTTTTTTTCTATTGGGTATGACATGAAGTATAAGGGGTGATGATTATTGGTTGTTATTTTAGTGCACGTGCTTTTCCTTGTGTGCTGTTATGTTGTGTATCCATTCAGTCCGTGTTCTTTTCGTTCGTCCTATTTTCCGTGTATCTTCCCGTCCTGTTTTCCATGTATCTTTCCGCGTCTGATTACATACCTTTATAGCTTGCTGACCAAGGTTAATCCTTACAAGGCAACCAACTTATTGTATTGTATTCCATAGTCTTCTAAAATATGGTAGAGATTGTTCCTCTCTTCTCTGGCGTAGGTGTTTTGCCTGGTCTTCACAAACTATTTTACACATTTCTTTAGTTCAATGGACGTTCACAATGATGTCCTGCATCAAACGTTAAGCTAGCAGAGATGGCCGCATGGGAGGATGCTTTTGTAGTGTATACAACCAGCGAGCTACAGGAACAGTAAGCATTCACACTCTTCGACATATACTCAGGGATACTGATCACATATGGATTTTCGTGGAGTGCAATTATGTCGATTCTGTTCAAAAATAACAATAACTGTCTTAGTGTCAAAGAGGCATAGGCGTATCTTCTTACAAGAAACCACACCTTCCATTGCTGCACCGAGTTTTACCATGGGTCATGTTCTAGTGTTATGACTGCTGCTCCCTCAGGCATGTCGTACAAGGCTACCACTATGAGGTTGTACACGAGGCTGGTAACCTCATCATGTCAAACAAATATCGATAGATAAATATTAGACAAACATAAAGGTATGTTTTCAGGCACTCGTAAGAAATAAAGAAGTAGAACACTAGACAACAGAAAAACAACAGACGTGAGTGGCTTACCCAGGACTCGAACCCAGGGCCTTCCGTGCGACAACCCCGCCTAGTTATGCAAGCGAATCACACTATCCTCCCTGCCATCTAGGCATCACCAAAAAATGATGCTTCGATGACGGGTCATTACTGCGACCCGCAAGACATAACACCGGAAATTTACCATGGGCAGTCCAGCCTATTAAAATAGCAATCCCTTCTGTTATCCTGGGTAGGAAAACACATTTAAACACCCATAGGGCACGTAGGAAAAGACATCTAAACACTCGCTGTGAAATAAAATAGCAGACATACACTAAAGCTAAACATAGGAAACCATATCTTAACACTCGTAGGGCAAGTAAGGAAACAGGTACGAACGTAAGAAATGACTATTTTAGTGGCGCGGACACTCATAAAAACCATGGAGAAGAGAATGGGAGGCTGAAGAAATTAAAGGGATAATACAGCATGGAAACACAATACGCGGATGACATAGAACAGGAGGACTGCATGACTTTGTTGAAGGTTTATGCTTCGTGAGGAGTTGTACGATATTGACAACGCAAAAATACTCACATAGATGACACACAGATAGACATATTCACTCACAACATAACTAGTAGCACTGTGACCAGCAGAAACTATAACCTCACACATAAACATGTCTTTTCTAATCAGCGACAAGAACAAGGTATGTAGTCTCATAGCAGATACTGCCGTACGGAGGTGAGACTTCACTATACTAGTTCCCTTGCTCGCTGCCTTTTCCTTCCCTAATTCGTGCAAAGTCAGGTACCCATTCACAGCTGAGTAGACCGAAGTTTGTCGATACCGTGAATCCGAACCCAGCACCTGTGTTGCAAGAGACCAGCGCTCTAACCACTCTGCCAATCGGACTCTCGACAAGAACACACTGCAATCAAACAAACAGCCGGCACGCAATGGGAACAGTGAAAAAACAATAATTTGTCACATATTGCGGACAAGATCAACAAATTTAGTGGCTTCTTAATTGCAGACGACAATTTGTCGACGTGCTCTCAACAGCAAAGTATTCTGCATAATTGAACTGAGATATCGATTTGTGCTATTCGCAAAACAACTGCCCTTGTTTTAAGTGAATATAACATGAAAGATGTAAATGTGAAATAAAATGGTGTCCACATGAATGTTTGATATTATCAGACAGACAGACAGACAGACAGACAGACAGACAGACAGACAGACAGATAGAACGAACGAACGAACGAACGAACGAACGAACTTTATTTTCAAAGGGTTGAGAATGTCCAGGTCCTGATCCATGTTCCCACTTGTGGGTGTTCCCTCATGTGCTATGCTAGATAGATAGATAGATAGATAGATAGATAGATAGATAGATAGATAGATAGATAGATAGATAGATAGATAGATAGATAGATAGATAGATATGAGAACAAGACGTTAGCGAGAGATAAGAAACACTGAGATAACCTGTTGCTAGCATTACAGGGCGGTCTTTGTTCTGGAATCCACAGGCTAAGAGACGTAGAAGGAAACAAAAAAAAAAAACACAGGGAGAAGAGAACTGGAAACAGGAAATGAAGGAATAAAAAAGACATAAAAATAACTTGAAAAGATGGTACATGACTGGAAGAAGTTGGTATTAATTTGTTGAAGAAATGTTCCACTTGGTAGAAATACAGCGTAATGTTTCACTACTGTATATTACGCAGTTTCCTAAGTAGGTCTGATTATGAACTGTTGTTTTACTGAAAACAGTGAAGTTTGCGTCCGTAAATATCTTTTTCGTTTCTCTATTTCCCTTTTTTTACTTCCCATGGAGCATACGGTCACCGCTGTACCTCGTCCACTTGTAGGAAGTCTGCATCAAGCAGTCACATTCTCTAGTAGGAAGTCTGCGTCAAACAGTCACATCCTCTTGTAGGAAGTCTGCGTCAAGCAGTCACATCCTCTTGTAGGAAGTCTGCGTCAAACAGTCACATCCTCTTGTAGGAAGTCTGCGTCAAACAGTCACATCCTCTTGTAGGAAGTCTGCGTCAAGCAGTCACATCCTCTTGTAGGAAGTCTGCATCAAGCAGTCACATTCTCTAGTAGGAAGTCTGCGTCAAACAGTCACATCCTCTTGTAGGAAGTCTGCGTCAAACAGTCACATCCTCTTGCAGGAAGTCTGCGTCAAGCTATCACATTCTCTAGTATGAAGTCTGCGTCAATCAGTCACATTCTCTAGTAGGAAGTCTGCGTCAAACAGTCACATCCTCTTGTAGGAAGTCTGCGTCAAGCAGTCACATCCTCTTGTAGGAAGTCTGCGTCAAGCAGTCACATCCTCTTGTAGGAAGTCTGCGTCAAGCAGTCACATCCTCTTGTAGGAAGTCTGCATCAAGCAGTCACATTCTCTAGTAGGAAGTCTGCGTCAAACAGTCACATCCTCTTGTAGGAAGTCTGCGTCAAACAGTCACATCCTCTAGTATGACGTCTGCGTCAATCAGTCACATTCTCTTGTAGGAAGTCTGCGTCAAGCAGTCACATTCTCTAGAAGGAAGTCTGCGTCAAACAGACACATTCTCTTGTAGGAAGTCTGCGTCAAGCAGTCACATCCTCTTGTAGGAAGTCTGCGTCAAGCAGTCACATTCTGTAGAAGGAAGTCTGCGTCAAACAGTCACATTCTCTTGTAGGAAGTCTGCGTCAAACAGTCACATCCTCTTGTAGGAAGTCTGCGTCAAGCTATCACATTCTCTAGTATGAAGTCTGCGTCAATCAGTCACATTCTCTAGTAGGAAGTCTGTGTCAAGCAGTCACGTCCTCTTGTAGGAAGTCTCCATCAAGCAGTCACATCCTCAAGAAGGAAGTCTGTGTCAAACAGTCACATCCTCTTGTAGGAAGTCTGCGTTAAGCAGTCACATCCTCTGGAAAGAAGTCTGCGTCAAACAGACACATTCTCTAGTAGGAAGTCTGCGTCAAGCAGTCACGTCCTATTGTAGGAAGTCTGCGTCAAGCAGTCACATCCTCTAGAAGGAAGTCTGCGTTAAACAGTCACATTCTTTTGAAGGAAGTCTGCGTTAAACAGGCACATCCTCTAGAAGGAAGTCTGCGTCAAGCAGTCACATCCTCTTGTAGCAGTGATTTTTGCAGCGTTGTTTTTAACTTGATGAAGTGCCAGCCTTTTGCTTTTCGAATCTTTTGGAGCATTGAGCCACCACTACAGTTGGTTGCTTTTACAGGAAACCTGCACGTGGCAGTCATGCGCTCTTTCACCTTTGGTTTATGTAGCAATTTGTTTCACACGATAATGTTACCAGCTCCATGCAGCTAGCCACACGCACAACTTCATATTAGTACGACATCCCGAGCGACTATTAGACCAGTTCTTTCTCAGTGTCACAAGATGGAATTTGGGGCGATCTCTTTCCGATCTCTCTTTCACTACGGCAGTAATCAGTTACATTTTTGTATTGATTTTATTGCGATTTTTTCCGAGTCGCACCCTGTTCTTTCTCTGTCCACTGGAACAGATATGTTGTATCTACATTCTTTCACTCCTCTCAGAGATACGTCACCACGTCTGTTTGTTAGTTACCAGTCCCTTCCCTAAAGCATTGCAAGGAGCGACAGAGATAATATTAACGACTGGCAGAGTGGTAAAATTCCCTTGTATCAAACCTTGGCCGCTCTCGATTAACACGAAAATAGCCAGCGTAATTGCTAATTGCTGATAAGGCCAGGGTACGCGACAGATAAGAGATTACTTGTCTGGATGACACATTTTGCACAGACAAGGGTGACCTAATCACTTTACATAGTAATAATTTGTTACATCTTACACACGTTGTCGTATGAGTTTACCGGTATGTTTGTGAGTTGGTACACAAAGGATCGGATGTTTTCATACATATACGGAAGATTTGACCTCTGCATAATGTACATAATTTTTCCATGTCATGAATATTTTGAAATTCTCCCCCCCCCCAACCACCATGTTTGAAATGATTGGAGCTTTTACTTAGCTACATAACAAACAGATGCGGGAGAAGACAGTGAATATAACCTGACGCTTCAGTCAGTCTAAGAAGCTGTGAGATTTACGCTTGCCAAGACACCAGACTTGCCAGAAGTTAGAATTCAGAAATCCATTTTATCATACCGGACATTTTATTGCACTATTTATCCAGACTCACAAAACGGCCTAGGAAATCTATATCATTTTATATACGGAAACCTGGAATATCTGAGGACTGAATACATGGAGCCAGAGAGGGAATTAAAGTTAAAATTAACCACCCCAAGTACACGTGTAAAAAGGCATCGGCTAGTGCCTAAACTTCATTCATCTGAGCAAAAAGTCGGTGAGCCAGGATTGGCGTAAGTTGTAATTTTACATTCTATATTTTCATTACTAACATGTGAACTAAAAGGTATATATTACCATGTGAATATTAATAATATGTGAAAATTGCTGGTGGATGTCCTAGTCATTTGAGGCTGGCAACCTCAGTGCATAGAATGGTGATTTCATGAACAACCGCTGCACGGGCTGGCGACTGCTTTTTTGCTAGTTTCTTAAGGAGAACTAAACGCGTCAGTAGTCTCAAGTTCCATCTGGAGCAGGGAGGGAAAGATGAAAGAAAGTATGTACATTTTAATTATTATAATTACAGTTTCAAACCAGTGTAAATGTCGATGTTAACATATTCACTTTAAAATTAATGGAAGTTTCAAACTTTTCAAATCAGTGTAAACATAAATAAATCGAGGATTCCTCGACAAGAGAGAGGTTGGTAAGAAAACGAAGATGGCTGTATACCGCTCCACCGATGTCCCAGTCTTGACATATGGATGTGAGTTACGGGCAATGACTACAGCCCATAAAAGCCAGATCCAAACCTCAGAAATGAGGTATCTGAGGAAGGTGGTTGAAGTAACAAGAAGAGACATGGTACGTAACCAGACGATACGTCAAGGCCTTAAATCCTACCCTCTGCAGACCCAAGTAGAACAGTCCCAATTAAGATGGTTTGACCATGTCTGCAGAATGAGAGAAGATCGGATACGACGACAAGCATGGGAAACAAAGAGCCAAGGATCCAGACCCCGAGGACGACCCAGAGTCCGCTGGGAGGACAACATTAGACAATCTTTGAAGAACCGAGGACTAGAATGGAACCAGGCCAGGAGGAAGACAGCTGATAGGATAGTCTGGCGCTCTCTCTTCCAAACCTCTACACCTCACGGTAGAAGGGGAACGACTAAGTAAGTAAGTAAGTAAATATAAATGAAAGCATATTCAATTTATATTGTGAACATTTTTCAATCCGTGGGAATGTAAATGTAAACACAGTCTATTTTTACTATTAACCTTTTCATTTAAACATAAGTAAATGTAGAAAAAAGTTGTCCCGCGAGGGATTCAGTTTAATTCTCATCGAGGGTAAATTCTGAGATAAATGGGAAGGTGGAATAGAAATGGAGGACACATAAGTATGTGTCGGGAAGCGCAATACTCAGGAGAGCGTTTCGTTTCTATTCTTTTACCATTGTTGTTGGTGGTGGTACCAGTTGAAGGGTACTATCTCTGGAACATAAAAGGAACAGTGGCCTGAGCTTTAAGACGAAGGACCAACTTTGTAGACTCTTCCTAACACTCCTGTAAACGAGCTGCACACTACATCTTTGACCAGCGACGAGCGTTATAGGTGATCAGTCCATCAAGAACCAACCCAGCGGGAGCAGAAACAACCATTGGCAGCTAAGTGCAATATATAAGCTGCCAAAGTGAATTTCTCCATGGAACCTACTATCAATCATTGATGAACCTTTTCTGATAAACTATTCAATTACTTTACAACTGTTAAATTCAAGTGGTTTTTTAGTTTTGTTATTTGTAATTTTACAAATTTAACTTCGATTTAATCATTTTAAATGTACTGCATGTTTGTCTCAGTCAATTTACTACACACACTCTAAACAGAGCTATACCAGAATAATAAGTATTCCACTGAGTAAATCAGAGGTGGGGGCTTGAACGAGTTAAGATTAATCAGTGCTTAATTCTTCACAAAAGTTGTCGGCAGATACTAGAATTAACGTGCTGCGACAATGCAGCGTTGTTTTCGCTTTTCTGAATATGTTATGGATAATTCATTGAGATAGAAGCGTCATTACCCTTCTATTTACAAATCTGCCAAGAGTAATCTAGTGCGAAGGTAGACACCTTTGTAGCCCATATTAGATATTCTTGAGTTTTCGCCACTGTTGGACCACTACTGCAAAACAGGGGAGGCAATACCGTCACACTTATTCCCATCAAAGACACCCGGGAACTTCAAGGGTTGGTCTGTAAACGTAAATTTAGTCAAATCCTTTCACAATTTCGTTGATATAATTAATTACCAGAAATCAGCTGGCAGCAGCCTTCTAAGAAAATTAATCGTGGATGTATGAAGGTGTGACGCATGATAACAACGTCCTTTGATGTCCCTTGTTTTGTCATTGTCAATATTCCTCACACCAACTATCCTTATGTCCGCTGTTCTATACTACTCGTCAAAAGTCAAGGGCCACTTAGAAAAACCTTGGTTGAAACCATAAAACAAATCTGATATAAACGTAATTGGTATCAGTCAAAACGCCATTTATTGAATACGAAATTTACATGTCACGTAAAGAAATGTAAACACACATTCAAACGCAATGAAGCTGTGAAGTGTGTCACCCACCTTTTCAAAAGTCGCACAATAGATATTGGACAAATAGACATTTCAAAATCGGGTATGACCACCGTTTGCAGCAAGGCATTCAAGACAGCGAAGACGCATCGAGTCCACAAGGGTCCGAAGAGTATCCTGAGAAACAGCTTGCCATTCCTGAAGCAGAAATGCAGTCAGCTGTGCAACATCCATTGGCAGGGGGTGATTTGTTGACAATCTTCGACCAAGGACATCCCAGAGGTGCTCAATCGGAGAAAGGTCAGGTGAATGGCCACGCCATCCTGATGATCCCATGTTGCTGAATAAACTCATTCACCACACGAGCTCGATGGGGTCGAGCGTTATCATCTTGGAGGATGGCATTACCACCTATGGCCCCCAGAGCAGGCTGAACAATTGGTCTCAAGATTTCGTTCTGGTATCTTGGGCCGGTCAAGTTGCCTTAGATGATGTAGAGTGGGGTCCTGCCGTGTCTGTAGAAGCCTCCCCAGGTCATGACAGAACCCCTACCATAACGATCAACCTCTCGAATTGTGTCATCAGTAAATCGCTGTCCTGGTCGTCTCCAAACTCGAATCCTGCCATCATTGAATGACACAGTGAAGCGAGATTCATAAGTGAAGAGAACTTGATTCCATTGTTGCCTTGTCCATCGGATGTGCTCGCGACACCAAGCAACACGGGCTCTGCGATGAGCAGGAGTAAGAGGGATTCTGACTGCAGGACGTCGAGCAGCCAGTCCAAATTCATGTAAACGTCTGCGAACGGTGCTTTGACTGACATTAACGTTTACAGTTTGTCTCAGCTGACATCTTAGAGTGGAACAATTCACTGTTCGATGGCGCAGGGCTGACAACAAGTGGGACCGGTCATCATGTCTATTGGTGCATCTAGAGCGATCTGGCAGGTGGCGGATACGCCACACTTCCTGTGGCCTGAAATCTCTCCAAAATTCTTTGGATAGTAGAGTGTGACACTGCAAGCTGTCTAGCAACCTCACGGACAGATAAACCACTTTCAACCCACGCTATAGCCCTCATTCTTTGTAAGGTGTCAAGACTTCTTCTCGGTGGCATGGTTTTTGCATGTGATGAAACTACCCTAAGTCTGCTGATTGTAAAACAAATTAAGAGTGAACTCTGTTTACGAAAAGTCGGCATTGCACGTGGAATGTCAATCAGCACGATTACTTCACTTGCTTGGTTGTACGGAAGTTTGAAAAAACAGATTAAAAACGTGAATTTATGGTCAGCAAACCAAATTGCACGTGATCACCATGGTTGTCGGTGAGTTGTTTTTATGCTTAACGTGCATAGAGGACTGTCAGAAGAAGATATTTGTGGTGGATTTTGATGTTATGAAATGTGGTTGTTATGGTTCACTATTGTTCTGAATGAGGTCAGCTGTGAAGGTACCTGATTATCACAATTTATGGATTGAGTTATCAGGTAATCTTTCTGCTACCACCTTATGATCTCAATCAGACCTATTCTTGACTAGTATGTATGGTAGCTACGTCTAATGTCTAGGGTTATGCAAGTGTGGTGTGATGATAATTTAACACTAACACACACACACATATAAACAACTATTGAAGTCTATGATCAAATGAACTAGCACCTGGGTTAAAGTTTGATGTGTAAATATTTTCTATACAATTTTATTAGTCCTGAACCTAGTATTCTTCTGGTCAGGACTTTCAAAATTAAAAGAACTCAAGGTATATACATAAAAGCAACTTTTCAACCCAAAGGGACAGTTTGTCCAAACATATACTGTTAAAATATACTAATAGTGTTACTAAATTTCTAATATTACTGGTTTCTAACACTGGATGGCTGTTTGGGATTCTTTAATCATCCCCAGTTCTTTAATACACAACTTTCAATGTTTTATGCTTTTGGGGAATATTTTTATTATGTTACACAAGGGTGCACTAGTCTTTGATGCTGATGAAAAGTCCTGTGCCAGATATCATACTTATCTAGCACACTCTTGAACTGTCCGTGTTCTTGCTGTAAATCGATCACTTTGATACTGGCCAAAAGTAACAGGGTGGACGCTGCAGACCCCTGTCACTACTGACATGCAACAGACTTCTCAACTTCTTTTGACAAACATCTGGCACCGGGCTAGTGCCAGATAAAAACCCGGTAACAATGAAATAATGTCTCCTTGTTGATATCAGACTTAAACTGTTATTTATACAAATTATAATACATGGGAAATAAAGATCTGGGTCATATCTAATTGACCAACCCAGCGCATCCATTACAAAGTGTACTAGTGTTGTTCACATGTCTTCCTCTAAAGGCGGCCCTGTATCTGCAATAATACTATTAATCTTTCTTTTCTTCCATACAATAAGATAGGTGAGCTGCGTCCATCTGGCCACCTAAGAAAACATTTTTATTTCACAAAACATGTGCATTTTACAAAACTGGCAATGTGTTATAGCATAAATCTACCTCTAGGCCCTGCGTATATCAGCTAGGGACCTCAGTACTTACAGTCGCAATAATTTTCATATGGCAGTATCTCTCACTCACATTTTAAAACAAAATATATATGAATAATTTCTGCCTTACCACAAATTCAATGAATGCAAACAGGAACGTTGATTAGCAGACTTCAGATGCACTGCCGGCTGGACTGTGCTGCCTATTATTGTTTTAGTTATATATTTATTTATTAAGGCAAGTCACACTTCACAGAATTTCAAACGTCCTGTTCAAGGAACAGTTTTATGACAAATGGCGTCGAGACTTTGAATTTTTTCAATACTATAAAAGGCGTTGGCCAATGAGTGAACGACTACTTTTGAATTTGAAAATAAAAGCAAAAAACAGACTTGATTTTTGGATTTAACAAGTTTTCTACTCACTCATTCTTAGATTTCTACTGCTAAAATATATTTATTGTTAAGCCATCCCATAATTTCTCTCCCGTTGTCTACCCCTCCTCCAATAAAATACATGTACCCATTTCCTGCATTTTTCAAGGACGCGTCAAAAAATCAACGTTAGTGAAAGTAAAGACGAGCATGTGTTGGTCTGTTTGTTATAACCAATACCGTCTTTTGTCAATATATTTCTTATTATCTGTCGGATTTTCTATTTTAAAGCATGTTATTTATCAAGAGAAGATAAGCTCTCAAACTAACTAACTTTTGTGATCCTAAACCTATTAATAAGGAAGTCCATATTTTTCTAGAGTTAGCTTCAATTTCCACTATCATATAAATTACGCCATTTCTTCTCCGTTCGCGCGTCGTTCAAACTGCAGCAACAACAAGTTGGTGACGTCATAAAATGTATCAATTTGCAAACAGAGTAAGGCGTGTGTGGTTATAAAGTTCCACTACGTACTCAATGCACTAACAAATTTTAGTGTTGTGGCTTTCTTTTCCATCTGCCGCCAACAATATTTGCCAGCGTTTCCTACAATTTGGCGTGTTTCAACCACTTGTGTCCTCAGTCTAAAAATACATTTGCCTCTCTCCTCCTTTTAGTCCGAAGCAAGGCTAATACTGGCAAAATTGTTATCTATAAATCCAAGGTCATAGTACCCTTATACACTACGTTTTGTCTTGCTAAAATCAGTGCGTTTACTGGCGGGGGGAAAGACGACGCGTTACAACTATACTATTATTGTTTCTACTTATATTAATTTGACTTTTATACTTATAAATAATGATTTTATCGATGTATCAATGCAATTTTATCACAATATTGCACCCATTTTTACTAAAAACTTCCTTCATTTAATCCTTCTATGCGCTTATATAATAGTGTATTGAAAATAATAGGGTGGCCCTTGACTTTTGACGAGTAGTATATATATATGATTGCTGAATAGTGTCGGGGCGAGCACAGATCCCTGTTTGACACCGTTTGTGACGGGAAAGGGTTCAGAAGGTTCTCCATCATTCAATACGCGAGCCATCATACCTTCATGAAACTGGCGGACAATTGAGATGAACTTATCGGGACATCCGAATTTCGCCATAATTTTCCATAGTCCGTCCCTGTTGACAGTGTCAAAGGCCTTGGTCAAGTCAATAAATGTTGTGTTTAGGTCATTGTACTGTTCCTGGCATTTCTCCTGAAGTTGGCTTGCGGCAAATATCATATCGACTGTCCCGCGGCCTGCTTGGAAACCACACTGACTCTCTGGGAGTAAGTCCTGCGATTCGAGATGAACAGTCAAGCGGTTGAGCAGGACTCGAGCCAGGATTTTGCCCGCAATAGATAATAGGGAGATTCCCCTATGGTTTTCACATGATTGATGATTTCCCTTTCGCTTGTATATGTGAACGATGGTGGTATATTTCAATTCCTGTGGTATCTGTTCTTCATCCCAGACTGAGTGGTAGAGGTCTGTTAGTCTCTGCAGCAGTATGCAGCCTCCAGCTTTATAAATCTCAGCAGGAATGGCATTTGATCCATGGGCTTTGCCGCTGGACTGGCTGCTTTCTTGACCTCTTCCACGCTAGGTGGAAGGTCGAGTCTGACATTGACTGTAACTTGCGGCATGTTTGCAATGGTCTGGTCGTTGACGGTTGATGGATAATTTAAGATGGCATTGAAGTGTTCTGCCGAGCGTTCCAATATCTGTGTTTTATCATTGAGCAATGCCATGCCATCAGCATTTAGGACCGATGATCATTGATTCGACTGAAGGCCATAAATTGGTTTCAGGGCACCATAAAAGCGCTTTGGGTCGTTTCTGTCTGCATATCTCTGTATCTCGTCTGCTTTATTGCTGAGCCATGCATCATGCATCTTCCTGAGCTTATTCTGGACAACTTTGCGTGTATTGGTAACGGCTGCCTTTTTGGATGTTGAGGAAGGGTTGCTTTCATTGTCTCTGTGCAAGCGATATTTTTCAGCCCGCAGTGTTTTGATATTTTCATCATTCTCATCAAACCAGTCAGGGTTCTTTCGTGTTATATACCCCAGGCTATCAGAGGCTGCAGAGTATACAATGTTCTTCAGAGTGACCCATTTTTCCTCTATGGTGGTTTGACCGAGCTCAACACCCCTCAGACGGATGTCCAAGTCCCTTGAGAAGCTCTCTGCGGTTACTTCGGTTTTAAGTTTTGTGACGTTGAGCCTCTTCATGGGTTTCTGACTCTGGTGTCTTCGGTTGGGCTGTATGTAAAGGTTGAGTTTTGATACAATCAGTCTGTGGTCGGTCCAGCATTCGGCACCACATATGGCCTTGGTTACTCTCACGTAGCGTCTGTCGCTCCTTCTCGTTACGACATAATCAATGAGATGCCATTGTTTGGAGCAGGGGTGCATCCATGTTGTTTTATTTCGAGTGGGTAGGCGAAACGTGGTATTCGTGATGGACAAATCATGTGTGGCACACAGGCTGAGTAAGAGGAGCCACTTACTATTACATTTGCCTATGCCATGTTTTCCAAGTATTCCATCCCAGGTTTTGTGGTCAGTGCCTACTCTGGCATTGAAGTCACCGAGAATAATACGTTTCTCAGATTTAGAAACTGATGAGATAATAGAGTTAAGTTCGTCATAAAACTTTTTTTTTGTTTCCTCGGGGTTTGTAATTGTTGGGGCATATGCGCTGATCAGTGTGGCACTTCTGTTGCTTCCTAGTGGGACATGAAGGGTCATTAGGTGATCGTTAATGCCCTTAGGAGATTTGACAAGTTTGTGTACGATATGAAATTTAATGGCATCAAACGCCAGCCTCACGCCGTTCCTTGCTGTCCCGCCCACTCCAATAAAATGTGTAGCCACCTCCAATTTCAGTAATCTGACCTTCTTCTGGTAGTCGCGTCTCTCTTAGGGCTGCAATATCGACATTATAGCGCGCCAGTTCTTTGGCCACAAGTGCAGTCCGTCTTTCAGGTCTGTTGGCATGGTATTGTCGAGTAATGTTCGCACGTTCCACGTGCCGAAGGTAAGCATCTTAAGTTTTTTCTTATTTTTTTGTTCGAACGCATGATTGGGATACCTTCCAGCCGCGTCAAGCTGGTCAGAGTAGGTTGAAGCAGGCTATGTTCAAAGCACCTTTTCTAGCTCCTTCCTCATGCCATGGAGGTGAGCAAAGTGATCCTAAAGAGGGCTGCTCAATCGCTCAGGGGGCTGCCGGATCTCGCAGTTGCTTCAAAGTTCCAGCGAGAAACGACCCTATGGCCTGAGCCGCCTGTGTGCAAGTTTGTCGCTGCACCTTGAGTGTATCCACACTTTCTGGTTCGTCACTCCCCCATCGCCACAGGTATTTGAGTGTAGTGATATTTGCTGCCATGCTCTCTAACGTTACGCATGGCAGTAATGACGGCGTACACATCAGATACAGGACAGATGGGAAGCTATTCATTTTGAGACGATTACAGTCCTCTACGAAGGTGAATGAAACAATGATCTCTGACCTCGTCTTTGCGGACGACTGCGCCCTCAACACCTGCACAGAATTGGACATGCAGAACAATATGAGGAGGCTTTCTGTAGCGTGTGATGACTTTGGTCTTACTTTTAATACGAAGAAATCTGAAGTAATGCTGCAACCTGCTCCTGGGAAACCTTCATCATCATCATCAGTTGCCATCTCCACAACCTTGCACGTTTGCCTTGGTGGTGCACTCTGATAGACTCTTTCCTGTCCCTTCTGTTATGATCTTCTGAAAGGTGTTATGCCTTTTTATGTGGCCAAAGTATTTTAGCTGCCGAACTTTGACCTCCCTCATTAGTTCTCTTTTCATACCTAGATTTTCTAGGACCTCCTTAGTTGTTTTCATCTCTTTCCATGAGATACGCCCCATTCTTCTATATATCCACATTTCAAGAGCCTCAATTCTTTCTTCCAAATGCTTATTCATCGTCCATGTTTCTGCACCATACAGAAATGCAGAATATATATAACACTTTATGATTCTCAGTTTTAATTTGTGAGATAACTGTTTGGATGTCAGTATATGTTTCATGTTGTTGAATGTAGCTTTGGCCATTCCTATTCTCTTCTTGATTTCTGTTTCACATCTGCCATCTTCTGTTATTATATGACCAAGATATACGTAGCTCTTGACTTGTTCCAGGATTTTCCCATTTACGCTTATCTTTAATGTGGGTTTATCGTCTGTTTTGCTAATTATCATAGTTTTTTTGTTTTCTCAATATTAATGTCGAGTCCATATTCATGACTTATACTGTTCACTTGCTTCACTAGTTCTTGTAACTCCTGTTCGCTTTCAGCTAACAACACGGTATCATCTGCATATCTAAGGTTGTTTATTGACCTTCCACTGATGTTCAGTCCTGGTATTTCCTGTATCTGTTTGAAATTTTTTTTCGGTGTATAAATTAAATAGGCAGGGGGACAGCACACAACCTTGTCTGACACCTCTTTTTATGTCTATGTATGGTGAATAATTCCTTCCCGATCTTACTGTGGCAGTTTGCTCCCAATAAAGGTTACTGAGTATTCTTATATCCTTTCCATCAATACCTATGTCTTCGAGGCATTCAATTATTTTCTCATGATGGACTCTGTCAAAAGCCTTCTTATAGTCAATGAAGCACATATACATACTTTTTTGGACCTCTGTATATTTTTCTGCTAATATTCTTAGGCAAAATATTGCCTCTCTTGTTCCACTGTTCCGTCTAAAACCAAACTGTTCTTCTTGGATTTCGCTGTCTACTTTACTTTTTATTCTTTCCTGTATGATTTTGAGCAGTATCTTAATTGCATGACTCATCAGGCTGATTGTTCTGAAGTCTGAACATTCTGTTGCATTTGGTTTTTTGGGCAATGTTATGAAAAACTGATGTCTTCATGTCGTGTGGTATATATCCTGTATTGTATATATCGTTGCATATTTCTGTGATTGTATCTATACCAAAGCTCTCCAGAGCTTCTATCATTTCAATTTTTATGTTATCCATGCCTGCTGATTTTCCTTTTTGTATCATATGAATGGCATTCTCTACTTCTGATCTGAGAATGTTTGGGCCTTCATTAGAATCTGGTGATGGTTTTTTACCTCTGTTGTCCTCGAATAGTTCTTTTACGTATTCTGCCCATCTGTTTGATATGTCTTTCTCATCAAGTAATATTACACCATTTTTGTTCTTGATACAGCTTCCTCCTTGTGCAAACCGCGACCGATTTGATAATTTCTTTATTTCTTCATGCATATCTCTTGTCATGTGCTTTGCTTCCAAGTCTTCTATTTCCTTGCATTTTGTTTCTATCCACCGTTCTTTTGCTTCTCTACACATAGTACGTATGTCATTGTCTATTGTTTTATATTCTGGAGTGTTTTTTGCTTTCTTTCTTTCTGCCATTTTATTCAAGATGTCATCTGTCATCCAAATTTGATTTTTCTTAGACTCCTTTTTAGGTAAATTTGCATTTGCTGATTGTATGCTTGTTTTTAAGCATTCCCATTTTGCGGTTGCTTTTTCTTCTGGGTTTTCTCTTCTATACTGCTCCATGCTTTCTGTCAATAACTGTTGATATTTATTTTTGACATCGATTAAATATTTCTGTTTTATATCTGGTTGTTTCAGCGCTGATATTTCTATCTGGGGTTCCTCCTGTCTTCTGTTTCCTGCTCTTTTCAGCTTTATATTTACTTTGATGACGACTGGATTGTGATCTGAATTTATGTCAGCGCCAGGATGTGTCTTTGCACTTGTGACACTGTTCTTAAATCTATGTTTTATCATGATATAGTCGATTTGATTTCGTGTTACATCTCCTGGGCTTTTCCATGTGTATAATTTCCTTGGGTGGTGTTCAAAAAAGGTGTTACATATGACCAGCTGGTTTTCTTCACAGAACTGGATAAGTCTGTCTCCTCTATCATTTCTTGTCCCTAATCCATACTGTCCTACTATTTTCTTGTATTTTCCTTTTCCTACTTTTGCATTCATATCACCCATTACTATCAACACATCTGTAGATTTGACTGGTTTAAGTGTTTGTTGTAGCTCTTCATAGTATTCTTCTATTTCTTCCTCGCTGTGATCTTTAGTTGGTGCATAAGTTTGTAAGATTGATATGTCGAATGGCTTTGCTCTCATCTTTAGTAACATCATTCTGTCATTGTGTGTCCAGTATCCACATACGTATTTTTCTAACTCCTTCTTTATCAACATTCCTACCCCTCTTTCATGTTTTTCTCCTCCTGAGTGTATAAGCGTGTACTGGTCTCTTGTTATGTAGCCTGTATCCAAAAGTCTTGCCTCTGCAACTCCCAGTATATCGAGTTTCATGTCTGTTGCCTCTAATATAAGATTGTCAAGCTTTCCTTCTCGGTTTAGAGTTCTAACATTCCATGTTCCTATTTTTAGGCTTCTCCTACTAGTTTTTAGGTGGTCTTTCTCAGAATGCTCCCTTTCAACAGAATTTAAGGAACACTCGTCATTATGTACTTCCTTACTCATTAGAGGAGTTGCCTCTTCCCTGTTAATTTGTACAGTAGATTCTTCCCCAGGGGACAGAGAGTTCTCTACATATCGGTTCTTATCTTGTTGTTGTGATCCCATTACGTTCTGTAGGAAGTACGTGGTAAGGCCCCAATCTCTTCCACGGTGGCTAGCCATTGTCTTTTTCTATGTCCGACATGCCTCATGTGCGCCACACACTTTGCTGTTTCGCTTTGCGAGCCGTTGATCTTCTCAGATTCCTCCGCCTCACTCACCGTCTCAGTCTTTGTGTACTAGGGATGGACATTCCCTTGAGTAAGATTGCTCCCACTCCACCCATGTAGTTTAGCCAGTCAGCCAAGACTGTTGCCCGGGATGTGGCCACCGCCGTACACAAGCGGTATTCGAGGAGCCATACATGAGCTAGATAAAGAGAGGAGAACCAAATAGGATCCTGACTATCCTAAAAAGGACATGGCTGTCTCTCACCGTGAGGTACTATCCCTCTCTCTTTATCTTACATCCCTGCGAACCAAATATCACAGTAAAGAACTAACGTCTCCAACTGGTGGACAGCTTCACTTATCTTGGCAGTACCCTTACCAAAGATGCGAATATCGACTCCAAGTCAACAACAGAATTGCCAAGGCAAGTGCGGCTTTCGGAAGATTAAGAGTAAATGTCTGGGATCTACAGGGAATTAGTGCTGCCAACAAGATAAACGTATATCATGCAATAGTGCTTACTACCCTCCTGTATGCCTGTGGAACATGGACAGTGTATAGCAGACATGCCAAGAAGCTTAATCATTTCCACATGAGCTGTCTCCGCAGGATTCTCAGGATCTAGTGGCATGACAGAGTATCTAATTCTGAGGTCCTCAACGGAACACATATCTCAAGCATCTACACATTGCTGCACAGAGCCCAAATTAGATGGGCCGGATATGTTGTTCACATGCCCGAAAAATGCCTCCCAAAGCATCTGATGTACAGCGAACTCTCCATGGGTAAGCGAACAGTAGGGGGGACAAAAGAAACGCATCAAAGACACACTGAAAGCATCGTTGAGCAGCTTCAAAATCGATATCTCCTCTTGGGAGAATATCGCACAGGATCGCTCTGTCTGGCGGACAAACATTACTCAAGGCGCTCGCATTGCAGAACAGAATTTAGCTGTTAAGACAGAAGGCAAGCGTGCTGCAAGAAAGGTCAGAATGCAGAGCAACACTACTATCGACTCTATAGCACGTTTCACTAGCTTTGCCCAACTTCAAAATGCTATATCTCAGCGAATATATAACGCATATAAGTGAAATTTTGTGTGTCAATTTGAAATGGTATTGACCTTATGAATTAAATTTTTCATTAAAATGCAGCCATTGGTTTCAATTTTCTTTTCTTTGCGATATAATATCAAAAGTCTACATCACACACACATTTTGAAATGTCTACAGTAAATTATACGACCTCATTTGCACATGATTGGTTTATCAGACAATTGGCATGATTTTAGCGTGAAATTGCACTTCTTGAACATAAAACAGTTTATATCCGGTGTTACGCACACATTGTCAATCAGGGGTGTGTCTACAAAAAAGTATTGTGTGGTTAAGTAGGAAAAATGAGTCTGCGAGTACATTTTATGACATTGCAGCAAATCACAAATAGGATTTTTAAGTATTTCTGCAATGAAGCTGCTCGAGGAAAACTATATCATTCTATTTCAAACCCACAATATAGGACTATTCATGCCTTGGGGATAAGCAAACGATCATTGCCCCGCTGGATAGCGACATCTGAAATTTCTAAGTCCATTGTTTTACACACGAAAATTAGGCTAAGAGTGGTGGATAATTTTGACAGAGAATTGATCCGCAGAGAAATTTGCAATATGTTTCACAATAATGAGGCAGTGACTTTAAGGAAATTGAAAATTTGGTTAAGAAAGAATAATGACATTGAAATTTCCAAATCTACGCTATGGAAGACTATTAGGAGTTTGGGATTCACTTTTAGAAAATATGTTGGTGGTAGAAACCTTATTTGTGAGAAGCCTCATATAGTTGCAATGAGAAGCAAATATTTACGCGAGGTCAGAGAAATGAGAAGAGATTGTAATGATTTTGTGTATTTAGATGAAACATGGATCAATGCGCACCACAGTAATGAACGAGAATGGCGATCATCTGATGGGACAACTAAGAGACTAGTACCAAGCAGCAAAGGACAGCGCCTAATAATTGCACATGCAGGAAGCAGCCATCTTGGGCTTCTAAATAATACGGAACTCATATTTGTTTCAAAATCCACAGATAATAGGGATTATCATACAGAGATGAATGGCAAGATATTTCAAGATTGGATTGTGAATCATGTACTTCCTTCATTGGATAGACCGTCGCTGTGGTGGGTTTTGATGTTATGAATGTTGGTGTTGTATTTAATTTGTAACTGAGTGAGGTCAAGCTCTGAAGGCCCCTGAGTCTGACAATTGATGGGGTGTGTTCTCAGAGAACCTTTCTGCTACCACCCTAAGATCTCACTCAGAGGTATATTTTTAACTTATGGTAAATGGTGACTACGTCTCAATGTCTAGGGTAATGCAAAAATGGTGTGATGATACCAAAAAAACCAAACACACACTTATTAATTCTATGCTCAACTCAACTAACACAGTGTTTTAAATTTTGGTACTGAACAATTTTTTTACAATTTATTTAGTCCCGAACCTAATATTATTTTGGTCAGGACTATCAAAATCAAATGAAATCAAATTATATATATATATATTCAATTACACAAAAGGGAGAATCTGTCCAAACACATACTTTAAAATCTAAGACAAATGTTAATATATCTCTACTACTATTTAATTGATACTAGATGGCGGGTTGGGGTGTTTACATCATACCCATGTTCCTATTCACTAATCTCAGTTTCACTTTATTGGGTGGAAATGGTGTTTTTGATAATACAATCGGTTTATAATATTCTGTTGATGAACTGTCTCGTGCCAGATCATATTCACTTATCTGGCACGTGTAGTTGAAATACAGTTGTCTTTCCGGCCAACGGCCACTGTCTCACTTGTCCTGAGGTAATATGGTAGAGAGCTTGTACCGATATTACTACTCCAGTGGTAGAGAGCTTGTACCACTAGAGAAACTTGCACAATCATACAGATTCTTCCCTCAGGAAAACTGGCACTGGACTAGTGCCAGTAAGAAACCCTGCAATATGAAATGTATGGTTCCTTCTTTACATAGTATTTATGCTACCATTTCCACAAACAGCACATTCAAAATAAAAGAACATGGTCAGATCTCTCTGACCAACCCAGCTCATCCTCATAGATTGATGTTACAGTTTGTACCAGTTTTCTTTTTCCTCTCCCCTAATGGCTGCAACACCTCTGCCATTATCATTGATCTTTTTCCATAAAATATGATGGGTGATATGATTCTTGATGACAACCTATATAATCTTTTGGTTCTAAATCTCTGGTAGTTTGTTAATATGGTGGATCAACATCTAGACCCTGCATAAGTCTGTTAGGGACCTATTTACTTACAGTCGTAAATTGGTTTTCATATGGCAGTATCTCACACTCAAATTTCTAAATAAAATATTAATAATTTAGTTCTTACCACAAATTCAATGAAATACACACAGGTACGCTGATTTGGCACAAAGTTAGCTGAGCCTCTGCTAGACTATGACTACTTTTCCTTAGTTATGTCTTTATTATATGGTGAAGCAAGTCAAACTTCTGGTCTATCAATCGACCTGTTTAAGGGAACGTTTTACTTCAAATGGCGTTCAGCCTTCCAATTTTTTTCTCAATATCCCCTAAGCTGGCCAATAGAAATCGGCGTCTATCAAATTTTGAATTCAAAGTTTAAAAAAGAAAAACAAAACTCCAAACAAATAGGTGTTCCTCTGTCGGTCGGTCCGTCCGATCTTGGCATTACATCTACAAATAGGCTTGATTTTTGGGCTAACAAAAATTCAATGCCACCTCTCACTTACTCCTAGATTTCCCCACTTGGCTTTGTCTTACCGTCTTCTGCCTCTCTTTTCAAAATTGCGTCCCCAAATGTTACCGATAAGACAAGCAAGGACGATAGTCCGTTCGTCAGTCTGTTCTAACATGTATGGTATTTTAGCAATAGCTGGGTTATTAATTGGACGATTTTGTAATTTGAAACATATTATTGATCAGGAGATCATATTCCATTAATATATCTAAGTTTTATGGCCCTAAGTATTATAGTTCGTATTTCCATATTTTTTCCATGTTAGTCGTCAATATTATTTGAATCTAGAAAACCACCATCCTTTTCCCTCTCTCTAACGCTTTTTTTCAAACTAAAACGACAATGTCTGTGTTCGTCAAAATTTTCGCTACACTACATGAAATGAGAGCGGTGTGGGTGTTTATACATTTCCACTGCGTGAATATAAGGCGATGCAAGTGTGGGCCTTGCGTCGTATTTTCAAATCTGCCACTAGCATTATCGCGCGTACGTTACAATTTTAGATTCCAAACAACGCGTGTCGATGGCAGTCTTCTGTCGTTCCTTTCCCCTCCTTTCGTGTCTCTCATTCCGTCTAGAACAAAATTTACGCCTCGATTTGGGTAAAAGAAAATGGTACCTTTATTTTCTCTACAGTAAGGCCTATTGAAAGTGATATGTTTGAACGCGGGGCGTAGAAGCTAATCGCAACCCTTTATTTTATTTCTACCTTATTTTGACTTTATATTCTATAATGTTTTATCTAATTTATCGATTGTATTGAGGATATCACTACACATCTCCCCACGTTAGAACATTCTATCTGAAGCAAGTTCATAATCCGAAATACACATAGATAAAATTTTGCTCCTCTATGCCTTGTGAATACTCTGATTTTCGTCAAAAGGGTGCCTACTGAAGAAGTCTGCACCAACATTTTGCGACCCGGGAATGTATTCGATAGTGAATGAATATGGCTGTATGAGCAACGACCATCGTAATAACCAAGCATTTTCGTGCTTTGCCTGTGACAGAAATACGAGTGGCTGATGATCCGTTTGAACCACGAATGTTCTACCATAGAGATAGATCTGGAACTTTTTTATAGCCCAGATTAAAGCTAAACACTCTTTCTCACTTGTTGAATAGTTTTGTTCCGCTTTGTTCAACTTGCGGCTAGCATAAGCGACTGGGTTCAGTTCCCCATCTTGTGAGGTGGACCTCTGTAACAATGTGGCTCCTAATCCCACGTTACTTGCGTCCGTTCTCACAACAAATTCTTGACTCAAGTCAGGAAATTTCAATATAGGCTTGCTGTGAGCTTTTCTTTTAACTCTTGGTATGCTAATTCACACTGCGCTGACCAAGTAATTTTATCAGGATTTCCCTTACGAGTTAAATCCGCCAGAGGAGCACATATAGAGTTAAAATTTTTAATGTACTTTTGATAAAATCCACACAACGACACAAAAGATCGCACATCTTTCTTTGTCTGAGGCCTCGTTGCTCTTTTCAATTTCTCCAGGTTCTTGGGGTCAGGGGTCATGCTACCCTGATGTACTGTATGTCCCAAGAACTCCAACTCTTTACATCCAATACTACATTAGGTTGGTCTAGCGGTCAGGTTTGCCTCCCTGAGTCTATCAAATAACATATTCAACGAGTCAATGTGTTCCTCAAATGTTTCAGTAGCGATGAGGATATCATCCATGAAATTCGTGATACATGGATTATTCAGGGGATCCAACAATTTTCGCATCATCCTAGAAAACACACTCGGAGCATTTTTCAACCCAAACGGCAACATGTTGAACTCATAATGTCCTTCCGAGGTGCTAAAAACTAAATAAGGTCGAACCTCAGGCTTTACTGGAATTTGATAATAGCCCTTGCTAAGATCCACCTTCGAAAAATATTTTGCCTTGTTCAGCCTGGCAAATAATTGATTTGTATCAGGTAATGGATCCACCTGACTTTCTGTGACAGCGTTCAGTTTCCTGTAATCTATGCACAGTCTATGTTCCCCAGATGGTTTCCTCAACAAAACCACACAAGAGCTATAAGGAGTTTCACTGAGAAATAATCCCTTCTTTCAACAAATACTCTATCTCCTCTTTCAACGCTTTTTCCTTAGCGAACGGAATAAGATAGGCTCTCATACAGATGGGTGTTGGGTCTATTAACTTCATATCATATTCCAACAAATTGGTGTGCCCCGGTGATAAGGCCCATACTGGACATCATAAATGTTGAAGGTAAAAAGGCCACCATAATGATATGGTCGGAAACAGGTATCGTAAGATGTAGAGTGCTGTTTAAGTGAGTGAGTGGTGAGGTCAACCTGGTAGTACACTGTTGTAGTGGATGTAGGTCAACAAACGTTGAGGCACTGACAGGGATAATATAGACTCACTCGTACAGGCTCTTAAATGTGTAGTACTCGTAAAAGGTTGTGGTTGATATGATGTGTGGGTGAGTAGACGTCATACAGAATGATGAATACGAATGCGTATAGGTTCTTGAACCGTGTCACAAGACACCCACTCAACCACATGTAGAAGTCAGTAATGTTGATAACAGCTGACGTTTCAATAATTTATTACGATACAAGAACAAGGCACGCCGACATCATGATATATAGTCATCTGACAAAACTTGGGACATCACAGCATAATAATAATGTTCAATGCAGCTGGCATTAATAAATCATAGGCAGGCTGTCCAAATCATAGTGCTGACGACAATCTATATCTCTTCTCAGCTACAGCAATTTACCCCGCATTGGAACGGGTCTTCAAATATATGAGTTTAGACAACTTTCGTCTGACACCAGCAAGTCAGGTTTACTTCTGGTATATAGCAGGCCGCGAAATATGGCGGGCCCCAGAATATAGAGTTCTCTGTGATTCCTTGGACTAACCTTGTTCAATGTGATATCGCCGCAATAGCGGGATTCAATAAATATATAAAGTTCTTCGGGCATTCCATAACCCGGTACATTCAATGTCAGCATAATACGTGAGCTCAATTACTGGTATATTCGATGGACTCTTTCCCGCCCAGGGAAAAGTCACTAGGCTGTAAGCAAAATGTTATTTATGATTCTGGCAATAAAAGAAAATGAATGAAGGCTAATTTACCTTGTCATTCCTTCAGAATAACACCAAAAAAAACTCACTCGCCTCCTAGGCGCTTAGAAATACAATATGGGGGAACAATCTTTAGACACACAGAGAACTTTCCTTCCCCATAATATAAAGCCAGGTTGAAGACGAACAAGACGTCTTGACCCTTTGAAAAACTACAGCTGCACTCCAGATCGGAAGTCTTTTCTTAACACGCCACAAAAGTCACGCATGCGTCGTGAGACGCTAGACCCTCTGAGCTAAACTCAGGTGGGCGATGTTGAACACATACTAGGAAAGACTGACCATTCAAGCCATATATGGTCAGGTAACCAGACATCTGTTCTAGTTGCAAATATTCTGAGAAAAGCTGACCATTCAAGCCATATATGGTCAGGCAACCAGACATCGGTTCTAATATTAGACCGCTTAGTTGAAAACAAGTGGGATAACAACCACTGTTGACTTCAACCCAAGTAAAAAAGGAGTAACTGCCCTTTGATCAGGAATCTAACAAATAATGTCTCCAAATTTAAACAGGTACATTTAACAGACTATAAACTCAGCGAAAATGTCCGCAACAGTTTACCGCACCCCCCGGGGGAAAAATGAAATTTTTTTTGTTTTGAAATACATCCACGAGCAAGATACAACAGGCTCATAACGCACGAATGATGCGCAGACGAGAAGTATCACAAATAAATATGACGTCTCGACGCATGGAGCGTCAGGTGAGAATATATCTCATAATATTAGAGAATGGATTTCTTTAAGTATACACATATCCAGGGAGGTGCCACCAACGTACACTACAATGCTGGCAATATTACAATGCAAGCAAAAGTTAATTTCATTTAACACATCAAGTACCTTATGTTCATGTTTAGCAATGAGAAAAAATCATCAAAAACCCAGCGGTGTCATCGTTAATATTATCAGCAGTTATAAGATCATGAAGTAAAGTCATAGGACCGCGCGGTCGCGCGCCAAAGACAAGTTCAAAAGGAGAAAACCTTGTATGTTCGTTGGGGACCTCTCTATATGCAAAGAGAGCAGCGGGTAAAACCCTGTCCCAATCCTGAGGATGATCCTCAGTTATTTTCCCAAGTAAGTTCTTGAGTGTCCTATTCAAACGTTCAACTAACCCATTAGACCTTGGGTGATAAATACAACTCAGAGACCTTTTAATATACAGAGTAGACATTACCTGCGACATATTGTCTGATATTAGTTGGGTGCCATGGTCTGACAATATTTCTCTGGGAAATCCCAAACAAGAAAATATCAGCCAAAGAGCGTCTGCAATATCGGCAGTGGAGATGCTCTTAAGAGGTATAGCCTCTGGCCAACGTGTGCACATGTCAACGCATGTTAGGATAAATTGATGTCCTCTGGCCGACTTGATCCTAAAAGGGCAATAATATCTATTGCCATTTTCTGAAACGGCCGAATAGGAATGTCCGCAGCTTGGATAGGTGCTGCATGTCGTGGACCTCTCGATTTGACCTCTTGACATATTTTACAAGATCGGCAATAAATACGTATGTCTGTATTCACAAAAGGCCAAAAGAAAACCGCAAGAACACTCGACTTAGTACGGGAAAAACCCATATGTCCAGCACACTGAGAGTCGTGAGACGCTAGACCCTCTGAGATAAACTCAGGTGGGCGATGTTGAACACATACTAGGAAAGACTGACCATTCAAGCCATATATGGTCAGGTAACCAGACATCGGTTCTAGTTACAAACATTCCGAGAAAAGCTGACCATTCAAGCCATATATGGTCAGGCAACCAGACATCGGTTCTAATATTAGACCGCTTAGTTAAAAACAAGTGGGATAACAACCACTGTTGACTTCAACCCAAGTAAAAAATGAGTAACTACCCTTTGATCAGGAATCTAACAAATAATGTCTCCAAATTTAAACAGGTACATTTAACAGACTATAAACTCAGCGAAAATGTCCGCAACACCCGGCTTATCCGTTAACACGTCTGTATGTTCATCCAGAACCTTTTGAACCCGCTCCCTCTGATTTTTCGTCAAGTGTTTACTGACTTTTACCTGTGCAACTGTCTCACAGGGGTTTAGTGGGTATTCGTGAGAGGCGAGTGGTTCGTTTTTCATCTCCGTTGCGATAGACAAGGTCATTAAGTGTGTTCCTTCCTGGATTTGTCTGTCCAGATATTTCTTTAGAAGGTTCACATGATACATTTTCTCTTTCCCCTTCTTATCTATCTTATAGTTTGTTCTAGACACCTTCTCTAGAACTGTATATAGACCTTGCCATCCAATTTGCAATTTGTTACTGCTGCCGGGTAGTAGAAGAAGCACCTTCTCTCCCACAGCTAATTCCCTATCTTTCGCTTTCTTATTATAATATGCAGCATGTTTCTTCCTATCTTGTCTCAAATTATCATTAGCCAGTTTTCAGCCAGTTTTAAGACGAGTGGTCAGCTCGTTCACATATTGATATGATGAGGTAACAGTTTCTTCTGCCTTCTCATCGGTCCACGTCCTCAATAAGGCTTCCAATGGACCTTTTATTGGCCTCCCAAATAATAGGGTTGCTGGTGCCATTCCGGTTGAATTATGTGGAACTTTTCGGTACGCAAACAACGCAGCGGGCAAATATTGGTCCCACATATCAGGTTTTTCAGGGGCCAGCTTTCGCAGGATAAAAATGAGAGTCCCATTGAACCTCTCTACCTGGCCGTTCCCTTGTGGGTGATACGGACTACAATGAAAGTGCTTGGTCTGGAAGATCCTGAAAACTTCTTCCGTTAGTTTGTCCTTGAACTGTGAGCCGTTATCAGTCAAGATTTGATGCGGGAATCCTAACCTCGTGAATATAGTAAGTAATGCCTCTGCCACATGTTTCGAATCGATTGAAGACAGGGCTACCGCCTCTCCATACATAGAACAAGTGTCCACCAGAGTGAGGATGTAACTGTTCCTTCTCTTGGTCCGAGTGAAAGGTCCCACAATATCCACTGCAACTCTCCCAAAAGGTGTTCCCACTATGGGCATCTCCCCTAGAGTTGCTGGAGCAGTCCAATGCTTTGGAGCTACCCGTTGGCATTCTGGACAGGATTTTACATATCTCTTTATATCTTCCGTTATACCTGGCCAGAAATAATGACAAGCTATACGCTGTCCTGTGGCGCTGATCCCCATATGACCACTGAAAGGAATCGCATGCCCTAGTTCCGTCACTTTATCCCTATATGAAGTGGGAAGAACCAGCTGTCCGTGACCATTGGATCCAGTTCCAGCCTTCCTATACATCAGTTTATTCTTCATATAGTAGTCTCCTTTGCTTGGGTGTGTATGGCATTTAGGCAATTTCTTAAAACACGGCTTGAGTGGTCTGTCCTCCGCCTGTGCCTTCCTCATCTCCTCTGGATGAGTATTTATAGGATTATCCTCCTCCTTCTTTGACTGTGATCTGGTCTGCACTGTTGCCATGATCACAGGTCTCTTGGGATTCCCCAAGAAGACATATCTACACCCCAATATCAGAGGGTAGATTGGTTCGTTTATCACTGCTGCTTTGATTACTCCTTCCACATAGCGAGTTTTCACAGTTGTCCTGGCGATGGGAAGTGTCATGGTTGCTACGTCCTTAGTTGCCCCTTGTATCTCCACGTTTTCTGTGGTATACTGATCTGGGTTTACTATTTGAGAACTCAAAACAGAATCAAAATCTAATCCAGTATCATAAAGGCACCTTATGGTGACCCCATTGCATACAACATCTTCACAAACTGGGGGGTGATAAGGTTCCTGCTGTCCAGCGGTGTTGTCCTTTAATCCCTTGTTCCCCGTTTTCATAGCAGCGAAGGTAGACGGTTTCTTTTTACAAACGTTGGTGTTACGAGTGTCCCTCTTGCACCATTTACACCATAGCTTTCCTTGTTGGAGATGTTTTCTATCATCATATTTTCGGTCATTGAACTGTGGGTGTCTATCTCGATAGTCAACTCTTGGCCTATCAAAGTAGGGTTCACCTCGGCTTCCCTGATCTTTATTTTCAAATATATTAGAGTTTTGTGGGGCCTTATAATTTTCTAAATGCTTCTTCTTCGTGCCAGCCACTTCTGCCTGGGCTGCCTGATACCTCTCAGCAAAATTTAATACCTCACCCAACATCTCTGCACCTTGTTCCATGAGAAACTTTCTCAGGTCTGGAGCCATGGACTCTCTTAATTGCTCTATCATGATCATTACTTTAAGATCTTGGGTCTTCCACAAAGCAGTCCATTTCTCCAAATAGGTTTCCAATCTGGCAGAGAATTGGTGGTATGTCTCCCCAGACAAAAGCTTGGCATTTCTAAATTTCTTCCTATAAAATTCACCATTCTTCTCATATCTTAACAACAAAGCCTGCTTTAACATGTCATAATTGTCTTGGTCATCCCTGCTCATCTTTGCAAACACTTCATAAGATGTTCCCCTAAGACCCTGGGATAACCTTAGACTCCACCTTTCTTTTTCTAACCCGTAAGTGGTGGCTAAAACCTCAAATCTGCTTAAGAAGGACTCTATGTGATCATCTTTCTCAACAAAATGATCTAAGTGAAACCCCATGGCTGAGGTTGAGGCCCCCCCGACTGGCAGTGGCATCGGAGGTAGGAGCTCTGTTACCATTTTCAGGAGCATGGCCTTGAAATTCAAACTCCCTTAGTCGTAGCTCGTGCTCCCTCTGTAATCTCCTCTCCTCCTTTTCAGCCTCCATCTGCAACCTCTTCTTTTCCTTTTCAGCCGCCAGTCTTCTTTCCACTGCTTCCCTTTCAGCAGCCAGTTTTCTTTCCTCTGCTTCTATTTTCTTCCCTTCAAATTGGAGCCGCTTAATCTCAGCTTCCCTATCCGCCTCCAATGCCCTAGCCTCTTACTCAGCCTCAATCTGTAACCTTTTAATTTCTATCTCAGCTTCTAATTTTCGTTCTGCCTCCCTGTCTTCCCTATCTCTAGCAATAAATTTGTCAACTTCAGCTGTTACATACTGGACCAGCTCTGGCCCATCCATACCCATCTCTTTGGCAGCCAGCACAGCAGCAGATCTAAACTTGGCCAAGTCTGCCATTCTGTCTTAAGCAACTTTAATAATGTTCTAAGACAAATTTAAAACTCTAACAAAGCAAAGTACCATCTATGACTAATTAATTAACTACTGGCCGTGACAATTCATCAACTGTTAATTTCCACCTTAAAGTACTTTTATCTTTATGATAAGATATTTTTAACCTCTAGGGACAATAGTGATACAATATTGAATTTATAATTATTAATAATTTTAAATCCCAGACGAGCCCCCAATATATTTTTTGTGGGTTTTGATGTTATGAATGTTGGTGTTGTATTTAATGTGTAACTGAATGAGGTCAAGCTGTGAAGGCCCCTGAGTCTGACAATTGATGGGGTGTATTCTCAGGGATCCTTTCTGCTACCACCCTAAGATCTCACTCAGAGGTATATTTTTCACTTATGATAAATGATGACTACGTCTCAATGTCTAGGGTAATGCAAATATGGTGTGATGAGACCAAAATAACCAAACACACACTTATTAATTCTATGATCAACTCAACTAACACAGTGTTTTAAATTTTGGTACTGAAAAATTTTTTTACAATTTATTTAGTCCTGAACCTAATATTATTTTGGTCAGGACTATCAAAATCAAATGAAATCAAATTATATATATATATATATATATATATATATATATATATATATATATATATATATATATGTATATAGATATATATATATATATATATATATATATATATATATATATATATATATATATATATATATATCTATATATATATATATATATATATATATATACATATATATAGATAAATTCAATTACACAAAAGGGACAATCTGTCCAAACACATACTTTAAAATCTAAGACTAGTGTTAATATATCTCTACTACTATTTAACTGATACTAAATGGCCGGTTGGGGTGTTTACATCATACCCATGTTCCTATTCTTTAATCTCAGTTTCACTTTATTGGGTGGAAATTATGCTTTTAATAATACAATCGGTTTATAATATTCTGTTGATCAACTGTCTCGTGCCAGATCATATTCACTTATCTGGCACGTGTAGTTGAAATACAGTTGTCTTTCCGGCCAACGGCCACTGTCTCACTTGTCCTGAGGTAATATGGTAGAGAGCTTGTACCGATATTACTACTCCAGTGGTAGAGAGCTTGTACCACTAGAGAAACTTGCACAATCATACAGATTCTTCCTTCAGGAAAACTGGCACTGGACTAGTGCCAGTAAGAAACCCTGCAATATGAAATGTATGGTTCCTTCTTTACATAGTATTTATGCTACCATTTCCACAAACAACACATTCAAAATAAAAGAACATGGTCAGATCTCTCTGACCAACCCAGCTCATCCTCATAGATTGATGTTACAGTTTGTACCAGTTTTCTTTTTCCTCTCCCCTAATGGCTGCAACACCTCTGCCATTATCATTGATCTTTTTCCATAAAATATGACGGGTGATATGATTCTTGATGACAACCTATATAATCTTTTTGCTAGACTGTGACTGCTTTTCCTTAGTTATGTCTTTATTATATGGTGAAGCAAGTCAAACTTCTGGTCTATCAATCGACCTGTTTAAGGGAACGTTTTACTTCAAATGGCGTTCAGCCTTCCAATTTTTTTCTCAATATCCCCTACGCTGGCCAATAGAAATCGGCGTCTATCAAATTTTGAATTCAAAGTTTAAAAAAGAAAAACAAAACTCCAAACAAATAGGTGTTCCTCTGTCGGTCGGTCCGTCCGATCTTGGCATTACATCTACAAATAGGCTTGATTTTTGGGCTAACAAAAATTCAATTCCACCTCTCACTTACTCCTAGATTTCCCCACTTGGCTTTGTCTTACCGTCTTCTGCCTCTCTTTTCAAAATTGCGTCCCCAAATGTTACCGATAAGACAAGCAGGGACGATAGTCCGTTCGTCAGTCTGTTCTAACATGTATGGTATTTTAGCAATAGCTGGGTTATTAATTGGACGATTTTGTAATTTGAAACATATTATTGATCAGGAGATCATATTCCATTAATATATCTAAGTTTTATGGCCCTAAGTATTATAGTTCGTATTTCCATATTTTTTCCATGTTAGTCGTCAATATTATTTGAATCTAGAAAACCACCATCCTTTTCCCTCTCTCTAACGCTTTTTTTCAAACTAAAACGACAATGTCTGTGTTCGTCAAAATTTTCGCTACACTACATGAAATGAGAGCGGTGTGTGTGTTTATACATTTCCACTGCGTGAATATAAGGCGATGCAAGTGTGGGCATTGCGTCGTATTTTCAAATCTGCCACTAGCATTATCGCGCGTAGGTTACAATTTTAGATTCCAAACAACGCGTGTCGATGGTAGTCTTCTGTCGTTCCTTTCCCCTCCTTTCGTGTCTCTCATTCCGTCTAGAACAAAATTTACGCCTCGATTTGGGTTAAAAAAAATGGTACCTTTATTTTCTCTACAGTATGGCCTATTGAAAGCGATATGTTTGCAGGCGGGGCGAAGAAGCTAATCGCAACCCAATATTTTATTTCTACCTTATTTTGACTTTATATTTTATAATGTTTTATCTAATTTATCGATTGTATTGAGGATATCACTACAGTCGTGTTTGATAATGGACAATGCTTCATATCACAACGTTGTGGCACCAGAAGATAAAGTTCCTAATTCATCAAGTACTAAAGTTGTAATAAAGATTTGGCTGACCAAAAACAACATTACATTCAACGAAACTTCCCTGAAGCCTGAATTACTTGGAATTGTAAAAAAGACACAGCATACAAAGATATTTCACATAGACAAGGCAATCCATGAACATGGTCACAGATGTTTAAGATTGCCTCCTTACCATTATCACTTAAACCCAATAGAATTAGTCTGGGCTAAAATTAAGGAACAGGTAGCAACAGAAAATAGAACGTTCAAATTAAAAGATGTTTAAATACTTACAAAAGCCGCCATCTCCAATATAGCCAGTGATTATTGGAAGAAATGTGAGAACCATATGTTACAAGAGGAAGAGGAATATTGGAAGAATGATGGTTTGTCCTTCATTCAGCCGAGATTGATTATCAATTTCTCAGAGACATCTGATTATGATGCGGATGAAGTTTAATTTCTTTAAAAATGACCGTACCGTTATTTACAAGCACATTAGAGGAGCAACGTACCATTATGATATTTATGAACCGCAAAGAGGTGATACCTATTGAAATAATTAGATCAATGAAGGTCCAGTTTGGTAGCACACTAAATGTCAATAACAAACTATGTCACGAGTATCTCGCATGCAGATCATTTAAGAAATCATCTTCAACAGGTATTTATATGCAAACGTGATGGCCACATTATTGTAATAGTAGACACGCCTATGCCTAATCAATTCACAGAATCTGTGCATGAAGTGGTAAAATTTCTGTTCTCGATACACAATAATTAGTATGCCGACAAAGATCAAAGGATTTCATCCGTTTATGGGAACTGGACAAGATGCACAGATATAAAGTATATATTTGTTGGGTCTAACCCAATATAACATCGTATGCAAAAAATGGCATTAATACGTTGGACGGTTAATCAGATATTACATTTGTTTGAGGGCAAAGCTAGTGAAACGTGCTATAACCATGTGTGCTCCGTATGTGGCAGGGCCTGTAGGGCCAAAATAGAATTAATTAGCCACATGAGATCACGGCACAGATGTGTCACAACTCAAGTCTGAAGCTGTCGCCATCTTCGCTTGCGATGGGCAATTATTATTATTATTATTATAAATGATTGCTCTAGGCGTGTACTGCTTAACTGTAATTCGCAGTTTTCCAGGTAAGTTTTGTTTTAGCACTTGTTTTACTGAAAGCGGTTAATAAGCAATTGTTCTACTACTACTACTACTACTACTACTACTACTACTACTACTACTACTACTACTACTACTACTACTACTACTACTACTACTACTACTACTACTACTACTACTACTACTACTACTACTACTACTACTACTACTACTACTACTATTACTACTACTACTACTACTGCTGCTGTTACTACTTCCCAACACCAGCACGACCACCACCACTACCAGCACTTCCACTCCCACTACTGCTACTACTTCTAATACTATTTTACAAGCACTACCGGTTATATTACCATTACTACAACTACCACCACCACTTCCTCCGTCACCACCACCAATCTTATTACTACTGCTTTACCACTACAGTTGCTACTACATATATTACCACTACTACTTCTTCTTCTTCTTCTTCCGTCCTTAGCCAAAGACCGACCAAGCAGTCAGAGGCCATCACGCCTTGTGGCGTCTTAAGGGCAACAGCAGATTGATTTTCTCTGTTGTAGTTTCCCATCACGCCTAGCGGCGTCTTTAGGGCAACAACAAATAGATCCATCTGCCGTTGTTTCCGTAATCGGTGTGACAAGCCAACGGGTGATCAGCCCATTGGGCACCACTACTACAGCTGGTACCAATACTGCTGTTTTTACTATTACAACCACTACTACATTTACAACCAATATTGACACTACTTCTGCTCTTAGTACGACTTCTACTACTGCTTCTTACTTACATACTTGTTCCTCTTCTACCGTGATGTGGTGAAGTGGGATGTTATAAATATTTATAGGGGACTTAGTGTACTGACTGAGATCAGCTGTGAAGGTATCTATATCTAATAAGAGTAGTGTATTATAGATAACCTTACTTGCTGCCACATATATACATATCTCAGTCAGAATTATTCTGGAATAGTGTGATGACTACGTTGTATGTCTAGGGTATGTGTATGATGAAGTGTAAGTCATAACAACAACAGACGGATAAACAATTTAATTTATTCCACCACACTTGACAACACTGTGACACTCACATACATAAAACACTCTACAAGGATATCTTAAAGGAGTCACTGATAACTTTTCAAATAACAATATGTATTCATTGCTGGCATGAATGAATATGTGTCCTGATTCAACTACAAAGGGAACCAGGAATCACAATCAATTTAAATTACAAGTTATATGTACAGAATTTATCAATATGAATATAGTAGTGACATATATTATTAAAAGTATCCTATGTGTGTCAGTTGTGTAGTAGTAATATGAGGTAATACTGGTTTTGTTTTGTTCAAGCTCTGTTGGTATTTGTCATCATGACTTCAATAGTTTGTCTTTAGGGGAACTATTATTGGAGATGTTCTCAGTTCCTGATATTAACACAATTTAATTCCCCTCTTAATGTTATTTTTACAAGGTCATTTTAAGCTGGGGGTACATAATTTTGAGCTCAGCTGGCCACATCAGCTTATCTGGCGTGATGGCGGCAGGAACAGACTCCTCTGCTCGACTCTCCCCTCGGCTCTGGAGACACCTCACTGATAGCTAAATGGACCAAGGAGTATGCTGTCCGACTCTGGATTCAGCAAAGCTCTGACCAGGTGCTGCTCAATACCATCAAGACCACGGTCCCTGAAAACAAGAAGGATGTACCTTCTACTTCATAACTAATTTATACTCTCTTTTTACACTGAGCACAATACATCACAAACATTGAGTTCAGAGCGTTAGGCCAACTGTCAGCTTCATCTGAAATACTTTATACCAGCATTAACCTCCTTAATGGTTACTACGCCTCTGCACTTCCAGCATTATTTCTGTCTAATCAATAATCTAGGTGTCAGTGTACTGTTTGGCCATTCCATGCAGTTTTACTTTCCTCCGACACCTTCTGTTCAGGCTGGAGCATTATAGGCTTTATATCATGTTTGCTACTGAACTACACATATATACAGGCATAAATTAACAATTCACATTCAATTTTCATTAAAAGATACTGAATGTTTCAAGCTTACCACAATTCATGGAAACAAACACAGATACGTTGATTAGCAATGAATTCTGGCACAAAATACTGGCACAAATTCCCATCTGCTTATGTTCCAGGCTTTTATTTAACACAAATATGAGCTGGCTTCAACGCACTGTTGCTTTATCAAGCTTATTTGCACTAGTGGTCTCGAACTAACGCTCCTAAGTGAGTATATCAGCGAGTCTAGCCAATGGAGCTACGTTTCGACAAGTGTTTGAAAAAATTTTAACTTCCTACGTCTCCCCTAACAACCAAGGATAGCCTTTATAGCCCGACTAATCGTGTTTAGCCTTACATATCATTCCAGCCAATCAGTTCAAATGTAACTTGTGGCCCATTTCCCGTACAATGGTGGTGAAAAAAAAATCTACCACTGAGCGATTCTGATTTTGGGTGTTGTCTGACAGCACTATCATTTTATTTTGGCTATAACTTGTTAATTCCTAGAATATTTGCATAACGTTGTACATATTCTTTGTCAGCAAACCCTAAGGAGCCCAAATATCCAAATTTAAAAGAGCTAAGTGGCTGCGTTCAAAATATGCAATTTCTAGGATAGTCGTGCAGTTGTTTTATTTTTTATGTGAGAACCGCCACCTGTCCTGCTGTACTGTCAGACTAATGTCAGGATTTCGGACATAAAACAGTAGAATGTCAGGTTTCCCCAATAAGCGTTTTTCAGATTTTAAAACCTAACTCTGGGAAGGGTAGTGAATTTATCACTGTCCGTCTGAAAAAAAAGTTAGTGCATGTAGTCTTACACGCGTGATGGCAGCATTTGTGTATCGCGCGACGCGTGTTTAGTGTTCGGCTTTCTGCCTCTCCCTTCTCGCTATCCTTTAGTCCATCTGTCTTTTGTTTTTGGTAACATAGTGTAGAAAAAGACATGAATGGAATTTAAAATTTAGGTCAACTTGCATATTTCAAGGTTTTTCTTAGAAAGGCAGCACATTTTATTGTGTGTTTGGGAAACGCGTGTATGTTGCAGAAGGCCTTTAATATCAACGTGAAAGCGTTACAATTTGCCGACGAAGTAGAAAAGAAGGGGGATTTCGAGTACTGTCATTGTGACAGCACTGTTCTTTACCATTCTTCTTCCTTTATTTATTATATGTATTTATTAGGCTTTATATTTACTTGATAATTTATATATGTGGATTAGAATATTCCACGACACGTGAGATGTAGAGGTTTGGAAGAGACAGCGCCATACTATTCTTCCGGCAATTGTCCTCCTGGACGAGATTGTCCTTCCAGTAGACTCTGGGTCGTCCTGGTGGTCTGGATCCGGGGATCTTAGCCTCTCATACCGATCTCCTCCCATTCTGCAGACATGGCCAAACTACTGCCTCTACTACTACTAATACCACGACATCAACAGCTACTAAAGAATGTGTAAGCATAAGTTTTTCTGTCCTTATTACTTTAAAAGTATCAATCTGTCAAATCTTGCATGGGTCACAATCAAAACGTTGAAATTAAACTGCGGGGGAAGATGCATTAAAAAACATTTGCTTTAACCTTTCCTTATAAAAAACAATTTCTGATTAAAGACTGTAACTACCCCTAATTACCCGAGTCCAAAAAAAAAACACGCAGGCCGATATAGTCTTCCAGGGGACAATGTAGCCACATTAAGAGCACTTAAGCAACCTACAAGCACTGACAGACAATTTTATGGTAGGGAGTAGATTAGAGAGTTGAGGGATGGGGAGGGTAGTGATGTTTGAGGTAGTATTTGGTGTGGTGAGTGTGATTCTTTTGTTGTCTTTGAAGAATTTAACGAAATTTAGGTAGATTGAGGTTTATGGGTACAAGGGGGGGTTGGTATTAGGGATTGTATTGTGTATGTGAGTTGGAGAGGTGGTGTGGATGGTTGGGAAGTGTGGATGATAGTGGAGTTTACGGTAGTTTTTTGAGGGTAGTGATGTGATGGTTGGGGAGGTAGAGGATTGTGGAAAGTGAGTGTATGGATTTAATGGTATATTTAAATTTATTAGTGATGGTGTAGGTTTTTTATTACGGTCGTTTTGTTATGTGTTTGTCCATTATTCGCGGTTATTTCTTTACATGCTCATGTTATAAGTGATTCAAGACTATGTTGATAGTATTTACTGTAACGAGTAACTGACTTATTCTGCGACGTCTATCAGTTAATAGTCCTTTAGCTACTTTTCTTTGTTATACTGCGTTGACTTGTTACTACATATTATACGTACTGTTTAGGTTAACTTGGTAATCTTTGCTTACTTAGAGCTCGTTGAGTGATACGTGTTTAAAGGCTTTTTACATATTCTTGACCTAGCATGCGTTAATTCCTGATCTGATAGATAAATACCAATTATTTGAGTTATAATTGTTACAAAGGTTGCTACTTGGATCATGTTAACGTTGTCATGCTTGACTATTTAGGGGGCTCTACTAACGCATACTTACGACGTTAGTTGACTGCATTTACGTTGATCTGCAACTTGCGTAGTATTCTGAGTGCTGCGTGTCTATCGATGTCTACACTAACATTATAGGTTTTTATCCTTGCGAATTTAGACTTTGTGACATCTATTGTTATGTCGCTGATTTAAATAAGTCGTTATTTTCTGTGAGCTGTACAGAGGATCTTAGTCGCTTACTATCTACTTATGTTATCGATTACTAGATTCTGTGATTACTGATATGGATCAGATAATTTAGAGCTTGGGACCTTCTATGGCTTTAACTGTTGAGCTTTGAGGTTGAGTCCTGCTTCAATGACGTATAATAAGGCATTCATGCCAGAATTACTACTGTTAAGCTTTGTAATTGAGTCCGATTTTGGTAAATCTGTCTCACTTCTGTAATGGTCTAGCATACGTCTACTATTACTCAGACCAATCTTATCTCGTAACTAACAATTCCATCCTGCTACTGTCTGCTGTATAAGCTGACTGCGTTAAATCGTTCTTCACGTAGTCTTTTTTGACTATTACCGAGTATGGATCTACTAGAATAATCACGTCTGATTCTACATCTGCTATATACTATTAGATGCTGCTAATCACGGCCTCAGTCAGGGACTGAGGATCGAGATCGTTGAAGCGATGAGGAATTACTTCTATCCACTATATTTAAGCTTATTTCTGATGATTCGCTAATCACGGAATAGGTTCGAAGTCTGTCATATTATGGAAATGCTAATTGTATCTAGAGCGCTAGCTACTTAATAGGCTCAAAAACTGATCCTATTGAATTGTGATTTCTACTGGATAAATCAAGTCTAGTTTCTTGACAGAGGTCTCGCATAGTTAATTTTTGTGGTGTATTAGTCGCCGGTATATCTTTCAAATCATAGAGAAGTTAAATTTGAGACGTACTCTTTTGAAACCTATTACATAGTCATGAGAGTAACTTCTGCTGATTTAGGTTTACTTTAAGACTGTCTTTACATGAACATTGTTTTTTTATTACAGTTTTTCAGCTATTCGACTTTTGAGTAGAAACAGTAGTGTTGCTTTGTCCATGGCTATGCCTTTATTATGGTTATCTGATGTGTTACGACTGTTATGTAGATTTTGATGTTTGACATTTGTCTCAATTGTATTTTGAAACCGTAATGAGATACTTCTTACTACCTATTTTTTTATCGTTCATTCCATTGCAAATAAAATTTGTTGGAGTAGCCCATATTTGTAAAGGGATGGTTCTTGTTAGTCTAATTTTTGAGCTAGGACTCCTTACTATGCGAGGCTCACTTTACTAGCTATCTAGCGTTGTTATACGGTTGGCTGAGCGCTGTGCTTAATTACGTTTGTGTCATATTTTAGAGGTAATGTCTTATCTGATGGATATGTAACGTGTTTGTTGTTTGGATTGACTTCTCTTCTTATGTATACTTTCACGTAGTTATTGAAGATTGAATTGCTTGTTTATTGATACTTGGCGTTGTTATGCGTATTGGTTTGGTTTTGCTGATATCTCTTGGAGTTTCTTTGGCTGGTAGCTTCTTATCTACAGGTCTAACGCGATGTGTGGGGTTGGGTGAGGGAGGAGTCGAGGGAGACTTTACGGTTAACACACGGAGGCGTACTTTGTTTGGTATCTAGGATTGAAATTACTGTCTTTTGCTTGGTAGCGTGTGATATGGAGTTTATACATGACTCTTAACATTATGTTTACTGATTCTTTATGCTAACTTTTGAGTAGTTGGGATATACAGGAGAGCTTGTGCCATTAAACATATGTAGTCTTAATCCAGATTTCTAGCTTAAACAGAGAGTTAGTCTACGGGTCTGACTGAACATGAGCTGCTGTTAATCTTGAAGTCTGAAATTGATGAACTATTCGACTACTTAGGGTTCTTTCACACCTATTGCATACACTTGTCATTACTCATTTTTATACTTCATGAACGTGCTGAATACTTACCTGTTTGAGCTAGTTTATGGGTATTACATCTATCTTTCCAAAATTTTACTTTAGGTGATGTACCTGCTAAGTTATGGAGGCGAACATTCCTAGCGTTTAATCTTGCTTAGTTTATTTAGACTACTTATCTGCTTAGCGATTTTTGCGTTGTCTAGGATTACCTTTACCAAATTGTCGCACTGGGTATATACAACTTCTAGTTTCTCCTCGTTGTGTGAATTTTAAGGTTATTGCGTGTTTTATGTTGCATTTTTATTTGTCTCTTCACCAATGTCTTAACTGTTTTATTATCCTACTATTACTACCGATTACTGGACTGTTACTAGGATACTTTTTCTGCTACTGTTGAGCTTACATACGTTGTGTCCTGAGCTATACTACCTTTATTGCTTGAACTTGAAACTTGTCACATATCTTCATACTGGTATTTTGCTTGAGTGAGTTTTTTTTTTATGTTTTCTGTATGGGTGTTACTGGTCGATATCGGTGTGTTTGTTTCGTTAGCTTATTTATACAGCAAATTTCTTACTATTTACTGAGAGTGTCATGGTAGCAGTTTGAGAATATCTGACACTGTGATTTTATCTTTTTCTGATATATATTGAAAAATTCAAAATACCATAATTGCTTTGACACTACAACAACTGGCTACGGTATTTGTCTGACCCGGACACTATTATAGTCTTTTGATTTTGTACAACATATCGAGGCTAGAGTCTAAAGGCTTTTGTCTGGTTTAAGGTTTTTCATCTGTATTAGCTTATGTGAAGCAATTGCAAGTCTTCTTTTAATTTCTACTGCACAGTCGCCAGAGCTGTTAATGATTGATCCTAAGTATTCGAATTCATTGACACTTTCCAGTTCTTCGTTATCAATTTCAATTTCTGGTTTGGTCTTTACTTTGTCTGTTGTCAATACTTTGGTCTTCTTGGTGTTTAGGTATAGATTCTGGGCCTCGCTGTGTTTTTTGGTGGACAGAAGTAATTGTTCAAGTCCTTTTGGGTTGGTCGATAGGAGGACTCACCCGTGTGTTACCGGGGCCCGAAAGGGGAGCAAAGAATAGTAACACTGCACCCTACCACGCATGTCGTAAAAAGCGACTAAGGAGGGTATGGGCATGGGGCTGTTTACCCCATCCCGTAAAAACTTCGCACAGTGGGCTGATCACCTGCTTGCCAACCAATCTGATTACGGAAACAATGATAGATTGTTTGGTCTGTTTTTGTTCCACAAAGACGCCACTAGGCGTGGTGGAAACAGCGATAGATCGATCAATTTGTTGTTGCCCTAAGACGCCACTAGGCGTACTGGCCACATACTGCTTTGCCGGTTGATGGCTAAGGATGGAAGAAGAAGAAGAAGATAGGAGGACTGTGTCGTCAGCATATCTGATTTCCGGGATCTGGTACCCGCCGATGTTAAATGACTACTACTGTTACTATAACTATTACTTCTGCTGCTACTACTATTACTACTACTTCTGCTGTTACTACTATTACTACTACTTCTGCTGCTACTACTACTTCTGCTGCTACTACTATTACTACTACTTCTGCTGCTACAGCTATTACCACTACTGCTGCTGCTACTACTACTATTATTACTACTACTATTTTACTACTACTACATCTACTACTAAGTCTACCAACAGAGCTACTGTAAATATTTCTACTACTACATACAACCGCTACTTCTTCTGTTATCACTTCTAATGCTACTGCTATTCCTTGTACTATTACCATTAGTACTTCTTCTACTACTGCTACTACTACTACGACCACAACCACTATCCCTACTTCTACTACCACCATTACTACTGCTACCAACAGTACTACATCTGCTCTTACTACTGGTACTGCAATATTTATACTACTGCCATTACTAATCTTGCTGCTTCTACCATCACCACTACTACCATCACCACTACAACCATCACTACCACTACCATCGCTATTACTACCACTACTACTCCTACTACTATGTCTGCTATTACTTTTTCTATTACAATATTTCTATCACTACCATTACTGCCAATAATGTCACGTCTACTTTTACTACGACTACCTCAACGCATTTCCATTAATTCTTCAATTTTTCTTTCTCTTCTTGTTTCTCTTCTTCTCGTTATTCTTCTCTCTTCTTCATCTTCAAACACATTCTCCTCTCTTCTTTATTTATTTCTCTACTGCTTCTTCTTCTTTTTGATTATTATTATCCCAGTCTTTATTTTTGTTTCTTCCCCACTTTTTCCAGACAGACAGAGAAATACATGCTCAAATCTAGATCTGAAAAAAACAAACCCAAATAAAGACAAGAACTTAAGTATAATGACACCAGTTGCAGCAGCGATGTCTATAGTCAAGTTTGATAGTATCGATGACAATAATTGCAGTATAATGCTGGCCATAACATTATTGATAATCGCTCCTATTTTGACGTTTAAGCGAATGAAAAGACAACAGGAAGTTGTGAATTATTACGCTTATTCGCATCTTTCTTTCACAAACCAAGAACTCTGAAGTGTTGTTCAACTTGCGTTCCTTTATGTTGCGTCATTGACCAGAGCTAAGGATTAAAAGGACGTGAGAGAATCACCAGTGTGAAACTGATGGAAAGAACCACAGAAGTGCCGGGTATACAATAGGCGAATGAAGGAATTAAAGAGGTGCTAGAAAAGCTGGGAATGAAAAGAGATTTAAAGCAGGAGATGGAAATTAGACATCAAAAACATTGTAACTGTTCCAACGATTATGTTTACTTGTTTATTGTCATACAGTTGATTCTTCGTCAAGTAAACCGGCATCGATGGCTCTCTTCATTTCTCTCATCGTAATTCTTCCTTCTCCGTCACCTAAGTATTATCTGCACGTCGCGTAGTATAAACAATATTCTATATGATTAAAACGTATCATATCTTTTTATTCTATTTTCATATTCTTTTACTCATTTTATGTCTTCACTTTATCCACTTGCGCAGACTGAAGCTTTAAATGTATAATTTTCTCCTTAATTTACAGTTTGATAACTGCTCGCGGATCACTATCCTGCATAAACTACGAGTAGAATCTTTACATATCGTAGCACTCTCTATAACTTTAGAACCGCTTTCTGAATATCTTTATGTAATTCTGCAATGTGCATAGTTGGACCGAAATCACAGAGCCCAACCCCCAATCTATAACTTTGGAACCACCATCTACATCGGCAGAATGAAAAATTAACTTTACAATCTCTTCAATCTTTTTTTCTTGAGAATCCTCTCTTCACTTATGAAAATTAACTATTCACTATGTAATCTCCGATAATTAAAAAAGTATATTATATATATATATATACTTACTTACTTACTTAGTCGTTCCCCTTCTACCGTGAGGTGTAGAGGTTATATATATATATATATATATATATATATATATATATATATATATATATATATATATATATATATATATATATATATATATATATATATATATATATATATACAGTAGAACTCCATTTATCCGAACCCAATGGGACCGAGCATCGTTCGGATAATCAAATGTTCGGATAATTGGATTACATAATGTATCGAGTACATGCACACATATTTCTAAAAAATAATTAACCATCACAAGGAAAATACACTATAAAACATATTTACTTGTACTGTAATAATAATACCCACACTGTATTAGATCACTGTATCACCAACATCTTTCATCACACTGCAGTGCATGTACTACTTGTATTAATTATTTTTTTTAAGAAAGAGAAATGTTTTCAAAATAACGTTACAAACGATTCAAAACCAGGCGCAACTTACGTATACATGTACTTGCACAGATGTAGCCCACTATTAAAAATAATGAGGAATCCTCTTTTGCACCAAACTGGATAGTCTCCTTTAGACTGCTAAGTCCCGCATTCTCTTCAACAGCAGAAGCTGTGTAGGACAGCTGTCATCTTCTTGCTCGTACCAAGCCATCGCTGTTTCTAGTGCTTGTAAAGACGTTATTTCTTACTACACCTGTAGTACACCACTGTAAAGTATCAGTCTGTCTGCTCTGTAAGGAAGAGTGGTGTGTTGTTGAGATCAGGCATGCTCCAGTCTACCCAGCTGTAAATGGGTAACTCACCCTAGTCCTGAGTTAGGGAAGGCAAAGGCTCCAGGGGAAGCAGGCCCTGAACTTGGTCACTTCAGCCGACGCAGGATGGTGTATGTATGAAGTAGAAGTGTAGAGTGTGATTACCGCGAATGGTGTGCTGTTCGTGTGCTGACCAATATAACCACTCACACTTGTCTACAAGGCACCAATGCAGACTGCTGGAATCTTAGTTTACTCAATTTATTCAGACGTACACACTGGGACATACGAGTACATCATGGTTCGTTGACATATCAATTTGTAGGTATACATAGCAGATCTGAAGTCATGACACATTCAGAAATAATGGCAGTACATCAAAGTTCAATGTCATGATACATTATGGCCGCATTCCCCTATCTGACTAAACGCGTCAGTGAAGGAATCGATAAATAACTAAAGTTACTTGACGTCCATAGTTTGTAGTATAGATTATGAAACCACGACAGGGGGTTTCTAGCAGGATTGAGATCTCTCTGTCACTGTCCGATAATAAGATAAATAATCTGTTCTCTTGGCAGTGATCAAAACATATGATGACCGAAATCCAACATGGCTACCTCCCTGAGTTGTCGTTCACTCATGCATAGGGAGGAGAATATAAGCCAGAGTTAATTTGTAATGGGTATATAAAGGATTTCATAAATGTTTCCATACAGCTCTACGGTGATCAGGTTAATTTCACGTAGCCATAACCGCTGCAGGAAAATCTGTCATTTTCGTCGATACCAAACACGACACTAGCATAACGAAGCACCAAAAGTCAAGCTAGGCCTAACCGACGAGAGATCATCAAAATAGGAGCTGGGTTTACCTGGAGTCCGAATCATCTATATACTGACATAAGGAGAGTCTCGAACACAAACTATCGTAGAGACACCATCTCCTTCAGAAGAAATACCACTTCGTAAGACATTTTTTCCTGACGAAAGGACCAGCTCTAGAAAAACGTACCCCGCCATTTGTAAGCAGTACATCGGAACTCATCACGACTTGTCAAGACAACTCATACTTCCGCTAGACCGGAATACAAGAATCTAGTCCCTCCTACCCATCCAAAATATACAATATAGGACTGATTCTACTTGTACTAATAATATGTAATACATATGAATTCAGGCCATAAACACAATAAGCAAATTAATATATTTTCTGGCCCTAAAAAATAAGTACAAACGCAAGCGCACTATCCTTGCGCCGGATCAATATCCAGAACGATTACTCCTATAATCAAAAGTGTGAATCAAACATGGATTATCTCGCTTTTACCATAAACAGCATTTTTATACACAAATGAATGCATGTCTATATTTTCCCATATCAAATAGCCATATCAATTTTTGTAAAATGTGCGTCAAAATATGCACGCAACAGATTACCACACCCCTCGGGAAAAAAAAAAAATGGTACATTTTTTTTTTTTTTTTTGAAATACATCTAGGAGCAACATACAATAGGCTCACAACGCACCAATAACAATGCGCAGATGATAAGCATAAGTTTTATGACCTTAGAGAAAGTACTTCTCTAAGTATAAATATTTCCAGAGAGGTGTCACCAACGCATACTACAATATTAGCAATGACACAATTTCCACATTAGTTTATACGTAAATTTCATCTAAGATATCTTAACATCATGATCATCAAAGACGAAAACCATTGAAAAATCAGCGGTGAATACATATCAATGAACCGCTAAGTAGTGTTACAATCAATATATGATATATTACATATGTGTACACATTTCAACATAGAAACAACTGTATCAAAGTTGTATAACAGTTATGAATCATGTGGGCATCTAGACAAAATATCTGCCATCACATTTTCTGACCCACGGATAGCTCGCACCGAAAAATGAAATGGCTGTAGAGCAATCGCGTATCGCGTTGATCTCGCGCTCTTCAGATTTTTACTCTGAATAGCCGTAAGAGCCTTCTGGTCAGTTTCCACAATGAAATGCGCGCCCAGAAGAAATCTTTGCAGTTTAAGGATTGACCAAACCATAGCCAATAATTCACGGTCTAGGACCGAGTAATTCTTCTCTGCGGCATTTAATTTCCGAGAAATATACATCACCGGATGCAGAGTTCCAGAGTACTCTTGCATTAGTGCAGCTCCAATCCCGGTGGATGAAGCGTCACTACGAAGAATAAATGTCTTATCCTTAGAAGGCAATACTAGGATAGGTGAAGTAGAAAACATAGTTTTAACCTTATCCAAAGAGGATTGACATTCTTGAGTCCAATGGACTACATTAGGAGACCCTTTCTTTAGCAAGGAAGAAAGAGGTGACATAATGGAGGACAGATTCGGGATGAATCGTCCATAAAATTGTATTAGACCTAAGAGACTTCGTACTTGCTTTTTAGTCTTAGGAATAGAAATGTTAAGTATCTTACTTGTATTATGGTCTTCTGTTTTTAGGAACCCATGACCAACACGGTGTCCTAAGAAAGATATTTCGCTAAAACCAATACATGCTTTCGATGGTTTCGCTGTCAGGTTATGCTCGCGTAAGATAGACAATAGTTCATTTATACCATTATAGTGATCGTTCCAAGTATCACTGAAAAGACAGATGTCATCAAGATACGCAATGACATCTGAGCGATGAGATAGGATTCGACGCATCATGCGTACAAATGTAGCAGGGGCGTTCATAAGACCGAAAGGCATGAAATTCCATTGGAATAGACCCCTAGGCGTCGAAAAAGCAGTAAACGGTTTGGCGTGTTCGGATAGTGGAACTTGCCAATATCCCTTAGACAAATCGAGTTTAGTAAAGAAGTGAGAATTCGATAGTCTCGTAAGTAGCTCTTCTAGTAAAGGCATAGGCTCAGCATCGAATTTAGTCACTTGATTCAATTTGCGATAATCCACGCAAAGACGTATGTTATTGTCTTTTTTCCGTACTATAACCATCGGCGAAGAATATGCTGATGTGGATGGTTCTATAATTTTTAACTCTATCATCTCATCTAACTCTTTCTCTACCTGTGCTTGAAAATGTATCGGAATAGGATACGGTCTGACTCTTATAGGACTATGGTCAGTAAGAATAATGTCATGTTGAATGACATCAGTTTGACCAGGAATGTCAGTAAGGACATCCTGAAATTGTTCTAACATAGTAGAAACTTGTTTCTGCTCTCCTGGAGATAATTCTGGAGAAATTGCAACATCTTTCCATGATTCATTAGAGTGAAGAGGAATCATTGGAAAAGGAAAATTTACATCCGAGAAACTCGTTTCCTCATCCTGTATTACTGACAGAGATGAGTACTGTCCATGTTGGACTGGAAAATCGTCCGTTGCCTGGAAAACAGGTTGTAAATAATCAGGACGTTCATGGAATTCCGTGAGCATGTTGATGTGGAAGGTTTTACGCTTCCCGTCAATATCGACGATATAGTCAACATCGGAAACCTTTGATATTATATCGTACGGACCTTTCCAAGAAATGAGAAGTCTATTTTCCCTACAAGGTAGCAAGACAAATGTTTTGTCACCTGGACAAAGTTGACGCAAACATCTCTTTTTATTGGCAAATTCCCTTGCCTTCTGTTTCGCAAATTCAGAAGAAGCAGTTGCCACTTTGCATGCTTCAATAATCTTGTGTCTAAGTGCGATGACATATTCATAAGAGGATTTTGTGTCATCGACAATATTATCAGCAGTTATAAGATCATGAAGTAAGGACATAGGACCTCGCGGTTTCGCGCCAAAGACAAGTTCAAAGGGAGAAAATCCTGTATGTTCGTTGGCGACCTCTCTATATGCAAAGAGAGCCGCGGGTAAAACCCTATCCCAATCCTGAGGATGATCTTCTGTTATCTTACCTAGTAGGTTTTTCAGAGTTCTATTCAAACGTTCCACCATCCCATTGGACATAGGATGATAAATACTACTCAGCGATCTCTCTATCTTCAGAGTCGACATTACTTGAGACATGGTATCCGATATGAGTTGGGTACCATGGTCGGATAATATTTCTGCTGGAAACCCCAGACGAGAAAAAAAAATATTATCCAAAGAGCATCTGCGATATCAGCAGTAGTTATGCTCTTTAGAGGAACAGCCTCCGGCCAACGTGTGCACATATCAACACACGTCAAAAATAAATTGGTGTCCTCTAGCAGACTTTATCTTAAATGGACCAATGATGTCTATCGCCATTTTTTGAAATGGCCGAATGGGAATGTCTGCAGCCTGAATAGGTGCATCATGGCGTGGACCTCTGGATTTAATCTCTTGACATACTTTACAAGATCGACAATAGATTCGTATGTCCTTATTCACAGCAGGCCAAAAGAAAGATTGAAGAACTCTAGCTTTAGTACGGGAAAAACCCATATGTCCAGCACACTGCGAATCATGAGCGTGCTGTAAGATTTTAACTCTCATATTTTTAGGCACAAGGATTTGAGAATGAATGGACTTAGCGGAGTCTTGTACCATACGTACAAGTACGCCATTCTTCATCGTAATCCAAGATTTACGATTTGTATCCTTATTCGGATCACCTTTTGTTGCCAGAGTAAAGAATTTCTTTAGAGTAGGATCATCTTCCTGCTGTTTGATAAAGGAATCGTGGGAAATCTCCAAGGGATCATCTTGGATCTGCGCATCATCATCTTCAGAATGTGAAGATTGTGGCATATTGAGAGCTTGAGCCCTAGTGATTACTGCATTAGCAGATTGCATATTAACATTTTCCCAATTAGAAATTTGCTGTGGAGTGCATTCTTTCACTCCATGAATGCGACCGATGATAAGATCAGCGATCGGATTCGGCAAGAGACATGCTTGCACCTCTCCTGTAAAGAAAGGCGTAGCAATATTGATAATGGCAGTGGAGTACTTCTCCAATGTGCCACCAAATGTTACACATTTGACTATATTGCCTGTAGCTCGAGAAGGATTTACGAGTGATTGCCTCACTCCAATGGTAGTGCACCCCGAGTCGAAAAGAATTGATACCGGAGTACCATCTATTAGGCCCCTATTAAAGACAAGAGCACCCCTTCCATTATGCGCGATTGACGCATGGAGAGCGGGAAGTGGGTGACCGCAGCTTAAAGTAGAAACTGTGGTTGGATCGAATAATGTTTTGCATTGCGAACACTCAGATGCTCTAGCAAAATCAAAAGCGGAATTCGCTACACTATTGGAGTCTTTTTTTATCATTATTCTGATTATCGGTGTCGTGGAACTCCTGTTGTGCAGAGTTTGCCTGGTAATACGATTTACCATGTCTTTTGTGTTGTGATCTACCTCGGTTATAATTGTCTCTATAATTATTATTGCCTCTGTTATAACCCCTATTTGGGTTTGAATCATAATATTCATGATCATAATCATCATGCTCATTATATTGAGTATCCCTGTAATATTGTTTCTTTTGTCTCCATGAAGCACTTGGGTAGTTCCTATAGCTACTCCCTTTCCGAGAATTTCTAACATTATGGGCACCCCTCGCGTGTCGAGGACTATCAGCCCGATTCCAGTTCTTCGAAGAAGAACTCTGATTTGAGCGGTTATCTTGGTTTTGATACTTATCCCAATTAACCTTTTTATCAAATTTATTTTTAGCTCCTTGGAATTTGTGTGAGTAATTCTGATTATATTCTGTTGCCGAAGCAACTGGCATACTCTCTTTAATGTTAGAGTTACTAAGAATCATGTCAGGGTGTGCCGTGGCATACTGGTCACAATATTCTTCCATTTGCTTTATTGTACTAGGTTTACGCTCATGTAAGAACTCTAGGAATGATTTATTTACAGAAGACATGACCTTGTCTCTTAGCAATAAATCTGTAAGACCATCAAATGTTTTCTCTGTTTTGGATAATTCAATCCATCGTGAAAGTGTAATTCGTGCTTTTGAGATGAAATCTGAGAATTCTACACCTACCTCAGGTCTCATTGTTTTAAACAAAAGACGGTAACCTTCCTCAGACAGCTGATATCTCTTTATCAAAGCTGCCCTAACAGCATCATAATTGTCTTTGTCGGCCTCTTCAACGAAATATAACTTACTCAGAGACTCCCCTTTTAGATTTTCAGACAACTGATTCACATACTGTGATTTGTCAACATTATGAGATCGACAAGCCCGTTCAAATCTAGAAAGCCAAAATGTTATGTCATCACTGGTAGGGTTAAACGCTGGTACTTTGACCTTGTACACAAAGGGTTTACCATTACCACCAGATGCCTGATTAACATTACTCATACATGTCAATTTTAATTTCTCTAATTCAAACTCATGTTCTCTTATTGCTTTTCTCTCTTCAGCTTCTCTATCTAATCTTTTCTGTTCTGCAGCCGCTTCTAATTTTTTCTGTTCTGCAGCAGCAGCAACTTCTAGTTTTTTCTGTTCTGCAGCAGCAGCAACTTCTAGTTTTTTCTGTTCTGCAGCAGCTTCTAATTTTTTCTGTTCTGCAGCAACTTCTAATTTTCTCTGCTCTGCAGCAGCAGCAACTTCTAATTTTTTCTGCTCTGCATCAGCTTCTAATTTCTTCTGTTCTGCCTCAAATCTCCTTTCCTCCACTTGCATCTGCAATTTCTTAAGTAATCTAATGTAGACATATTGTCTTCTTAAATCAGAAACCTGAAAAAGTAAATAAATTACAGTCTTTCAAGTTAATGGGAGACAAGTCTATACCTTAGACCTAGTCTTAGTCCAAACTTGTATGGTTTATAATAACCAATGATAACTTGAGTACCTGTGGACAACAATAATTGTATCTCAAATACTGTGGGGACAAGCCTTACAAAGGTCTTGTATACCTCACTGTAATCAAAGATCACTTGAGTACCTGTGGAAAAAATATTTCCTTTTACCAATCACTTTGGGAGACAAGCCTTACAAAGGTCTTGTATATTTTGTTTTATAACAATAACAATCAGAGAGTACTGATCTGTACTATACTATCAGTGTATACCACTATACGTCATATGTCAACTAAAGACATTACAAATGACAAACAAGAAAAGACAATCTGAAAACATTTGCAGAGATCAAATTAAATTAAATAGAAGAAATGAAAAAAAATGATCACAGAAACCGTGATGATAACTGCAATAATAAAATGACAAGACAAATAACGCCACAGTGTATAAACATAAGGGTGTAAAAAACTGAAATGAAAGAAAAGATGAGACCTACAATTATACAAACAAATCAAACAAAACTAAGGAACACAAAATTATTAACAAAAACAACGAAGAAAAGAACACCTCATCACAACTAACAGAAATAGCAGCAAATTGTTGCTAACAAATTTCCAATTAAGAAAATGTGTACCTATCGAATACTAGTACCAGACCAATGTAACTCGGCATACCTTGTACTAGTCACACAGAACATAAACTAATTTAATACATAACAAATAACATGTAAGCATAAATAGCATATAGCATACAATATCATTTATGTCATGAATGGAATGTGTTGCAGGTATAGTGTTGTAAAGCAGGCACAGTTTATTTAAATAATAATAACTTGCCACTTTATTCAGTAATAGATTTAATTCTAAACTATTACACTGTCAATTTTTTCTCTTTTGAGCATATGAAGATCCCACGATGAACTATGCACTTTATGTTCCACAACACTGTGATTCTTCTGTACGTTGAGAAATGTCAACAATATTGCTCCAGATATTTTCTACACTTGATACCACTGTCCTGTGTAATACTGTCTGTACAGCGAAAAAAACTGTCAACAAGCGCTGACCTAGATACAGCATCCTATCGGTAATACAGGTCAAGCTGACATCGACTGTATAGCTGATGTGTTCAAACAAATGTTCTTTCAGCTGTAAACTGTGATTCTCAACACAAAACTGCGTAAGCTGGACCCAGGAATCTGGCTCACCACTGTAAAGACGTTATTTCTTACTACATCTGTAGTACACTACTGTAAAGTATCAGTCTGTCTGCTCTGTAAGGAAGAGTGGTGTGTTGTTGAGATCAGGCATGCTCCAGTCTACCCAGCTGTAAATGGGTAACTCACCCTAGTCCTGAGTTAGGGAAGGCAAAGGCTCCAGGGGAAGCAGGCCCTGAACTTGGTCACTTCAGCCGACGCAGGATGGTGTATGTATGAAGTAGAAGTGTAGAGTGTGATTACCGCGAATGGTGTGCTGTTCGTGTGCTGACCAATATAACCACTCACACTTGTCTACAAGGCACCAATGCAGACTGCTGGAATCTTAGTTTACTCAATTTATTCAGACGTACACACTGGGACATACGAGTACATCATGGTTCGTTGACATATCAATTTGTAGGTATACATAGCAGATCTGAAGTCATGACACATTCAGAAATAATGGCAGTACATCAAAGTTCAATGTCATGATACATTATGGCCGCATTCCCCTATCTGACTAAACGCGTCAGTGAAGGAATCGATAAATAACTAAAGTTACTTGACGTCCATAGTTTGTAGTATAGATTATGAAACCACGACAGGGGGTTTCTAGCAGGATTGAGATCTCTCTGTCACTGTCCGATAATAAGATAAATAATCTGTTCTCTTGGCAGTGATCAAAACATATGATGACCGAAATCCAACATGGCTACCTCCCTGAGTTGTCGTTCACTCATGCATAGGGAGGAGAATATAAGCCAGAGTTAATTTGTAATGGGTATATAAAGGATTTCATAAATGTTTCCATACAGCTCTACGGTGATCAGGTTAATTTCACGTAGCCATAACCGCTGCAGGAAAATCTGTCATCTTCGTCGATACCAAACACGACACTAGCATAACGAAGCACCAAAAGTCAAGCTAGGCCTAACCGACGAGAGATCATCAAAATAGGAGCTGGGTTTACCTGGAGTCCGAATCATCTATATACTGACATAAGGAGAGTCTCGAACACAAACTATCGTAGAGACACCATCTCCTTCAGAAGAAATACCACTTCGTAAGACATTTTTTCCTGACGAAAGGACCAGCTCTAGAAAAAACGTACCCCGCCATTTGTAAGCAGTACATCGGAACTCATCACGACTTGTCAAGACAACTCATACTTCCGCTAGACCGGAATACAAGAATCTAGTCCCTCCTACCCATCCAAAATATACAATATAGGACTGATTCTACTTGTACTAATAATATGTAATACATATGAATTCAGGCCATAAACACAATAAGCAAATTAATATATTTTCTGGCCCTAAAAAATAAGTACAAACGCAAGCGCACTATCCTTGCGCCGGATCAATATCCAGAACGATTACTCCTATAATCAAAAGTGTGAATCAAACATGGATTATCTCGCTTTTACCATAAACAGCATTTTTATACACAAATGAATGCATGTCTATATTTTCCCATATCAAATAGCCATATCAATTTTTGTAAAATGTGCGTCAAAATATGCACGCAACAGTGCTATAAAGGCCTCTTCAGGACTTGTTCGACGTTTTGGGTTTTCTTCATAATCTACAAGTACATCATGTACTTCTGAGGAGTCTTCATCATCGGTCACTACATGTATTTGGTTTTCTTCTTGCACAAAAGACAAAATTTCTTCGTCATTCAAAAACTGAAAACCAGAATCATTATCATCTTCTAGCCACATGTGTGCATCATCTTTGTCACAGTCCGAAAATCCGGACATTGCTTGAAACAGTTCCACAACTTCATTTATACAATCATCATTTGTGTCCACTGCAGTAGTTTCATTTCCTCCTTTTTTCACACGCAATCTATTCCAAGCCTTGTTGAGATTATCTTGTGACAGGGTGCTCCAAGCATCAGCTAACATATAGCAGCAGTCTTTGAGATTAAGCTTTTTGGAAAAAGCCACCACACTTTCTTCATCTTCAGCCAACAATAAACGACGCAGGACTTCCTTCTTGTACATCTTTTTAAGCTTTGCTATAACACCCTGATCCATTGGTTGAATCAGTGCTATTACATTGGGAGGCAGAAAAATTACTTTAAAATTTGCATCAACTGCATTCAATGTATCCGTCTCTGGATGAGATGGTGCATTGTCCAGTAGAAGAATTACTTTTCCAGTTTTCTTTTCTTGTTCTCTCAACCTCTTCACATTTGGGATGAACTGATGTGTATACCAGTCAAAAAATATTTCACTATTCATCCAAGCACTCTTCTGTGCTTTGTAGCACAATGGGAGACATGTCACATTCTTTAAACAACGTGGTTTTTTGGCTTTGCCGATCATTAGCACCGGTAAACGATGACTTCCACTGGCATTCGCGGCTACCAAAATTGTTACTCTCTCTTTGCACTTTTAAAACCCAGGGGCAGCTGCTTCGCGCTGAGATGCAAGTGATTTTTGAGGCAATGATTTCCAGTATAAGCCAGTCTCGTCGGCATTATACACATCATCGAGTGAATAACCTTCTTCTTCCAAAAAAGCCAAGAATGTTTCTTTAAAATTTTCAGCGGCAGTTGCATCGCTAGGTAAAAATTCCCCTTGAATCTCCAATTCTCGTATGCCATGACGAGATTTAAAGTTTCTTAACCATCCCTGGCTAGCATTAAAGTCAGGAGAACCGTCAAGTTGATTGTTGAACTGAAGTGCCTTTTCACACAATAGAGAGCCAGAAATAGGTTCCCCTTTGCTTCTTCTTTGCACAAACCATATATACAAAGCCTCTTCCAAGTTCACATCTTTCGCATTTCTCATGGTTTTACGTTTCTTCGACCCATTTTCACTATCCAATTTCGATGCTAAACTCATAATTTTATCCTTGTTACTTTTGATGTCAGAGACGGTAGCTTTCCCAACATTGAAAATCCTTATGTTTATACAATACCAGAAACCTACCCTCTGTTCTATACTACTGTCCTTAAGTCTTCTACTATTTACTGGACCCAGTATCAAGGTCTTTGTCTTGTTTGGACTGACACATACTGTTAATAGGAGAACAACAGAAGTGATTGCGTCATTAAAGGGTTGAGTTGCCCACTGTATACTTCCGGTGTTATCTTGTGTGTTTCGTACTGATATATAGTCAGCAAAGCATCCTTTTTTGGGGATGCCTAGCTGGCCGTGGGGTCAGTGTGATTCGCTTGATAGCTAGGCGGAGTTGTCGTACGTAAGGTACAAAAATTGCGGTTCCTTTTATATGCTTTCGGCCTACTGGAAGATGCCATATCGCACAGAGAAATACTTGTACACCAAAATTATTCTGCTTTAGTAGCAGACACAATTATTTTAAGTTGAACTGTCTGTTTAGCCATTGTTCTGCCTAGAACGCACACGTACACTGGATTGGTAAACCAGATATTAACTGACTTTATGATCTAACTGACTTTCTGTACGTAAGCAACAGACCATTAGCCCATCCCATCCTCTACAAATTGTTCGCACACATTTTAAGCTTGCTGCATCAAAAGATTCAGAAATGTAGTCTAACTTGACTGGTGGCGCCTGATTTTTTTTGGTCTGGAAAAGGTGTTCGGATAATTGGATGTTCGGATAATTGGGGTTCGGATAAATGGAGTTCTACTGTATATATATATATATATATATATATATATATATATATATATATATATATATATATATATATATATATATATATATATATATATATATATATATATATATATATATATATATATATATATATATATATATACAGTAGAACTCCATTTATCCGAGTATGTACTTAAAATTCTCTTTCTAAAACGTCTAAACTTAACGCAGTGTGAACCAATGAAATATTACTTCTATATTCTAAATCTGAATATCTGTTTTTCTAATATAAAATTCTGTCTGTCTGCTTCTCTCTGCCTCTCCCTCTCTGAAAGTCTCTGCTGATCATGGTTAGTTATATTCTTGTTTGGGACTTTTAATTCTTACGGTCTTGTTCACAGGTGTCGCATTTGATTTAATTTTGGCTGACTGTACTAGTCTAGAATGACACGTAAGTCTACGTTCCCGCACATGTGATACAAATTTAATTCTTTTGTAACTAATGCCTTCATACACAAACTGGGCACCTTCTCCTGTATTTCTGAGAACCACTGTGCGGATTCCAGACTTATGCTAATACAGCTTGTCAATCAATCACTTTGACAGCCCCACTGAGTAACTCGTGAGATACCAGTCCGTGTATCTAAATTGCTCTTTGTAAACCTAGCTGTAAGAGTTTTAATTAAACTAGGATCTCAGTTGAATATTTATCGTCAATATTAAACTTTTGAGGGTATTAATATCGTCGTTTAAATTATTTAACATCATTTCGATTCTTTATTTCGAACCGCTTACGCTACGCGACAACAATATTTTAGGCCATTTAAAAAAAGACAGAACACCTTACTGAAGACCATAATAGGAGGAAAGGTTAAAGGTAAATGCGCAAGAGAAAGACAGCGATATTAGTGGGAAGATAACTTCCAGAGATGAACAGGAAAGCCTCTATCTGAGTGCCCAATCAAGACAAGAGATGAACAGGAAAGCCTCTATCTGAGTGCACCATCAAGACAAGAGATGAACAGTGTCACAGCATAATTATTCACTAAATTTTATAGTGGTTACACTTTATTGTGACAACACTGGTATTCATCTTTGAATACCTGTCCAGCCGGTTTTGGCTAGAAGGGAAACCGGAAGAAACGGTTTGGCGGCAAAGGGAGTCTAGATATGTCCGCTCGACTGAGAAGTCGTTGATGGCCGTTGTCAGCAGCTTTTGCTGGGGAAAGCTATATGGATGCCACTATTGTTCATTACTTCTTGCCGTTATTTTCATGAGATCAGGAGTAGTGATTTGTTGCTAGTTTGATATTGTGCATGCTAGTGATTTCCTCCTGGATTGTATTTCTGATAAGCTGATTGCAATTATGTATTGCGTTTTGTCACTACTGTATTCCGCCTATGTGAGTGATAGTCATGGCGGTTGCTGAGTAGTTTATCTCTGTGACTATTATTTGGATATCTTGTTGAGCTATAGTGTGTGGCAAGTATGTGGCAGTTCTTTCAGTGCATTGTGCAATGCATGTTCATGTGTATCGTCAGCCGGGTGCGGCTCCTCTGTGTGTAATATTCATTAAAAGGGCCATTACCTGTTATAGGTGTTATCATGTTATTTATGTCAGCTATTGTGTGCTATGGTTATACCTTTGAGACAGCGAGCTAAGAGTCTAGTGTGAGAGTGCCTTAAACCCATAGTACCAGTAGAGAGTTCGCTCTGACAGCACAAGTATTCTCAAGTGTGTAGTTCTGACAAACAGGAAAGCCTCTATCTGAGAGCACCATCAAGACAAGAGATGAACAGGAAAGCCTCTATCTGAGTGCACCATCAAGACAAGAGATGAACAGGAAAGCCTCTATCTGAGTGCACCATCAAGACAAGAGATGAACAGGGAAGAGTCTATCAGAGTGCACCATCAAGACAAGAGACAGAAGACGTTGGGGATCTATTGCAACAGACCTTCAATGTGGAGATGGTAGCTGATGATGATGATAGCTGAAGTTGATGATGATGAAGTAAGAACTTTGACGTTGTTTAGCTAACCTATGTACAACATTTCAAGGTAGTTAAAGTTAGTTGCTTATCCTTTACAGCACGTGGCAATCAACCCCAGCTTTTATTGGCTGTTTGTGATTTTTCTAGGCAATTTTTTTCATTCAGTAGTTTGCCATTGCTTTCTGAACGGTACGGCGCTTATACCATTGTTATAAATCCACACAAAGCGATCTGCTACCAAACCGCCTGCAGCAGGATTCGAACTTGGTATATCTGGATTATGAAACTGCGTTCATATCAATTAGGCCACAGACGCCGTCTTTCAAGGTAGTACTTGCACTGAAATCACCAAAGACAGACGAAACAGAGCGCTAATCAAACATACATGCAGAACTGAGGACAAACGCGAGCAAGTAACAGAAACCCAGAAAATTACTGGATAACGTGATCCAGCTGAAGTTAAGTGGTGAGGGTGATTCTTATGGTGACTGCATCCAATCAGATTTAGATAAGATGTTAAGGAAAGTACTTATCGCTGTGTGACCGTGTGGGGTGTGTCACGGCACCATATAGCCAACACTGTGACCATGGGGTGTGTATATGCTTATAGTATCACTCAAGTCAGGAATACTGGTATACTGCCAGAGGTATTAATTCTTGATGATAATTGTAACCCAGTTCGTTCCAAAATTCCACTGTGATGTTTAATGTTGCGTGACATTCATTAGCATACTTATTGTTCAATATTCACTGTAAAACTCTTCAACATGAGGTAATTAAGCAAGTCCTGAGGATCCAAAAAAACAATTTTATTATCTTGTATTTACAATCCATAAACAAAGCCATTTGCATGCATTTTCTTAAAACAATCCTCATAAAAATGTGTCTTTGTACTGGTCATTTATTGGCTATTTTCTCCTTGTAGCATATCCAAGTTGGGGTAAGTATTTCTGCTTAGTTCCTGTGCGTTTGCTTCTTAGATTTATCTGACTCAGGGTTAAATAACAGTTGAGCCTCTACCTCTTCTTTATGATATGAGCTAATTTGACATTTTACGAGCTCCGTTTCGTTTCTTTCATAAATTCAGCTCGTTCTCTCGACGTTTAGGCATTTCTGGCCTAACTAGGTTTTATTCTGAAATATTAAAAAGGTCACACGAAGCTGTACTTACAAGGTAGTTAGGAATTCCCACATTATAAAATAAAGCTATCTGCTTTACAGAGTTGATGTCTTGATACTTCAAGACCAGCAGTTATACGTCCGTACAGACTGGCTTTTGGGGATCAACTGATTTCTGATCTCGAAGTTTTCCTTCGCGTCGTGGTGCGCGCTTTTTCCAGCCTTCTGGTTGGACAGTCTAATATTTCTTTATTTATTTTATTGGATCTCACATGTCTATCGATGGAGTGTCTCGGCTATTCCGATTTACGTCATCGGTTGCTGAGCAACTCCCGCCAAAAATTAGCGTTGAGTCGTTATTTAACCTAGTTTCAGTTTCAATCTGATAACCTGGTATCTTGAGTCTATTTGAATAAAACCTCGTAACTATTCTTCCTAATCTAACTGATAACAATTAGCACGAATGATGCTATGGTATCAGTAGTAGGCCATCCGGTGACAGCTGTATGGAAACAGACAGCGGAAGAAAAGGCTTATCTCAAAGGAACTGCAGTTTACTAAATGATGGGACGCTGTAAGTGGAAATGAAATATTAAATAGTGAAGAGAAAAAGCGTCATTTTAAAGGCACAGATTAATTCTGTTCACTTTTGCCTGTTTATTTCACTGATTATTTCTGTTCACTTTTGCCTGTTTATTTCATTGGTTAGTTATGTTCACTTTTGCCTGCTCATTTCATTGGTTAGTTGTTTTCACTTTTGTCTGTTTATTTCAATTATTAGTTGTGTTCCCTTTTTCCTGTTTATTTCATTGGTTAGTTGTGTTCACTTTAGCGTGTTTATTTCACTGATTAATTCTGTTCACTTTTACCTGTTTATTACATTGGTTAGTTGTGTTCACTTTATCCTGTTTATTTCACTGGTTAGTTGTGTTCAATTGTGTCTGTTTGTTTCATTGGTTAGTTGTGTTCACTTTTGCCTGTTTATTTCACTGGTTAGTTGTGTTCATTTTTGCCTGTTTATTTCACTGGTTAATTGTGTTCAATTTAGCCTGTCTATTTCACTGATTAATTCTGTTCACTTTAGCCTGTTTATTTCACTGGTTAGTTGTTTTCATTTTTGTTGTTTAGCTCACTGGTTAGCTTTTTTTTTATTTTTTAACATTTTACCTCGTTTTGGGGAAGCGCGTCCCGTTTAACTTAGTCGGTTATATTAGGGCGCATGTCCAAATATAAAAGGCACCTAGGTCTGAGATTAACTGGTTAGCTGTGTTCACTTTAGCCTGTTTATTTCACTGGTTAGTTGTGTTCACTTTTGCATGTTTATTTCACTGGTTTATTGTGTTCACATTTAGCCTGTCTATTTCACTGATTAATTCTGTTCACTTTTACCTGTTTATTTCATTGGTTGTGTTCACATTTGCCTGTCTATTTCATTGATTAATTCTGTTCACTTCAGCCTGTTTATTTCACTGGTTAATTGTGTTCATTTTTGTTTGTTTAGCTCACTGGTTAGCTGTGTTCACGTTGGCCTGTTTATTTCACTGGTTAGTTGTGTTCACTTTTGCATGTTTATTTCACTGGTTAAATGTGTTCACTTTTATCTGATTTTTTTACTGGTTAGTTCTGTTCTTTTTATTTATCTGTATAGCTGGTTAGTTTTGTTCACTTTTCCATTTGTTTCGTTGCGTAGTTTGGCTCACTTTAATTATTTGTTTCCATGGTTTAGCTGGGTCCACTTGGTTATTTATTTAACTGGTTAATTAGCTTCACTTTCATTAAGTTTCTTTCACATTAAGTTAGATTCACTTTCATTAATTGTGTCACTGTTTAGTTTAGTTCACTTTGCCTATTTGTTTCAGTTGTTAGTTATGTTAATTCAGCATCCAAGGCACAATTAATTTTTGTTAAATATGAGACTTGCCTCGATTTGACAAGCCGTTAACTGTTTAATCTAGACACAACGTCCGTCGGTTATATTAGAGCGCATGCCCAAATATAAAAGTCCTAATTGTCTGTTGTGTACTAAGATAATGTCTGATTAGGAGGTGCATGATAGAGATAAATAAGACATGGAATGAACTTAAAAGGACGGCACAGGAAATAACGGCTTGGCAAGAATTTGTTGGAGGCCTATACTCCACAGGGAGCACAGGGGCGATGCATAAAAAAATGAAATAAGTCGTGTACAATATTCTGCTTCTTTTGTTACAGAAATATTAAAAAATAGACATAAACAAACCTTCCGAGGATAAAATAATTATCGGCAGGTGATGACGTAAAAGGAAGATAATGACCGGTGAAAATTGACATAGAGGAATGTAGTCAGAAAGAATGAACGAATGAATGAGGCATCTGCGACAGAACTGAAGTTAATATTCGGTAAAATTAGGGCAGGGAATGATTTAAGAAAAATCTTAATCGACTAATCGAATTTCTTTAATTGAAGATTCATCGATCAATTTTGAAGAATGGGATAAATTTTAAAAAAACACAAATATCATTTTTGAAAGTCACCAAGGATTTATTTGATTTGATTTTATAAGACAACATAGCCCTGAAAATTTAATGAAACTACTGAAAAGCTACAACCAAACAATTTATTATTATAGACTACATTTACCTAATTCCTTCTTACTGTGATGAGTGGTCCTATTCTTTGTCGTCTTTTGCCGTTTTCTTCATCGTTCTCATTATCTTCTCCTCCGTCTGTGCTCTGCCATCATTCTTTAACGTGATCGTTCCTAATCGCAAACTGTATGTAATTGTAACTTTTATCTTTCCCTTCTTGGCGCAATCCTGTAAAACTGTCGTTCATAACACCTGGTTAACTAGACGCTATTGTCCACCGTTGGGTATTGCAACATTGAGAGTTCGATTGATAACCTAATCCCCTACCGAAGCAAACGAGTGTCACCACATTTTGAATCAATAATATGTCCAGAAGGAGCGTTAAAGTCACATGACTTTCAGGACTAAGCCACCCGGGACACGAAGATCGTCTGTCTTTGACGGCGGCTAGAAGTGTATGGATTTTGTTTGTGTGCAGGGACGATACCGATGGATATTAAAGGGAGCCGCCATTGAACAGTGAGACAAAAGACGGAGCGCCAGGCAGTATGGAAAGGGAAAGAAGTCGAGGCCGCAAAGAAAGATAACTCTGTGTCAAGGGATAGATAATTTCTCTATCAAGCGACCAATCACAAGCTACAGTTTTTCTTCCTATCACCTGACATTGACATTCAGTTAAAGATGTACGTGGAACGAGATCCCACTCCCTTTTCACCGATTGACAGACACAAACTTGCGAGCTAGGCAAAACACATCGCATTGCAAGTTGCAAGACAGAGTATTGGATGAGAGGCGAAGTTAGAGCAACGGCCTAAGAATTTCTTTGAGATGGGTAGTTAGAAATATAACTCAATGTCCGGAAAGAACCCAATACGTTAAAACACATTCGTGGAGGAAAGTGAAAGTCCCAAAAGCGTTAGCCTTGGATAATAATTTAGGAGCCGCAGTAGCATCGTGGTTAGTGCACTGGCTTCCTAGCTCGGGTGGTCCATGGTTTGATTCCCAGTTGAGGTGGGATTTTTTAGACCGCAAACGGCTCAGGGGTCGACCCAGCCTCATGAATTGGGTACTAGAGCAACTTCTGGGAAGGTTAAGGCGGCCGGCATGATGCTGACCACGTTACCCCTAGTGTGCCGATGGTCAAGAAAATATGGGCCTACTACCATATTCCCCAATATGCCTAAATGGGCGTGTAACGGGATCCTTTACCCCCTCCATTTTGGATAATAATTTAACTTCAATGGAATTTATTCTAAAAGTGTTGGTAAGGAGTTCACAGAGGGAAAAAGTTCGTAGACTTTAGAAAATTTATTTATAATTTTTCTTTTTCATTTTTTGGGATCGCTTTTTGCAATTAGTCTCATGGCTAATGTGTGAAATACTGTTTTTCATTACTTCTATTTGTTAAAGTTTAGTTGAATCATAGATGCTTCCTTTCACTTAATTTTATAACCAACATGTAAAGTAATTTACAGTTATATACTTCACCTTCATCTAGATGATTAGATCATCACTACAGACTGATACGTGCATACACTTTCATGCTCACTATATTTTGCCCTAATTATGTGCACCTCATGCCATGCTATCAAGTTTGAGAATTAACAGAGTGATCAGTTATGAAGAAGCTATATGAGTTAAAAAGAATGTCAACTATTGATATTGGATGTGAAACTTAAGAAGCCACTTTGTGTTGTCAGTCTTGCAGAAGTCTTTGTCTACACACTACGTGTTTGGCTTCTAATTGGAAATGAGCGCTAAAGCCTATATCCGGATAGCAGAATTCACAAGAACATCATAAACTTCCTAAGTTACAGGGAGAAATTCCTCGCCCGCGTTTGCCCACGTCGTTGGTGCATCGTTTCATTCATCTGTTATCACAACCATATACTCACAAGTTGATTCTCCTATATCAAGTTCAACTCGATCAAAAGCTTATTGCCTGAATCAGGTTCACATACTCACAAGTTGATTCGTCTAACTCTCTCTCTCTCTCTCTCTCTCTCTCTCTCTCTCTCTCTCTCTCTCTCTCTCTCTCTCTCTCTCTCTCTCTCTCTCTCTCTCTCTCGTATATATACTACTCGTCAAAAGTCAAGGGCCACCCTATTATTTTCAATACACTTTTATATAAGCGCATAGAATGATTAAATGAAGGATGTTTTTAGTAAAAATGTGTGCAATATCTTCCTCTAACAGTCCTCTATGCACGTTAAGCATAAAAAAAAATCACCGACAACCATGGTGATCACGTGCAATTTGGTTTGCTGACCATAAATTCACATTTTTAATCTGTTTTTTTTTTTCAAACTTCCATAGAACCAAACAGGTGAAGTAATCGTGCTGATTGACATTCCACGTGCAATGGCGACTTTTCTTGAACAGAGTTCTCTTAATTTGTTTTACAATCAGCAGACTTAGGGTAGTTTCATCACTTGCAAAAACCATGCCACCGAGAAGAAGTCTTGACACCTTACAAAGAATGAGGGCTATAGCGTGGGTTGAAAGTGGTTTATCTGTCCGTGAGGTTGCTAGACGGCTTGCAGTGTCACACTCTACTATCCAAAGAATTTTGGAGAGATTTCAGGCCACAGGAAGTGTGGAGGATCGCCACCGGCCAGGTCACCCTAGATGCACCAATAGACATGATGACCGGTACCTCTTGTTGTCAACCCTGCGCCATCGAACAGTGACTTGTTCCACTCTAAGATGTCAGCTGAGACAAACTGTAAACGTTAATGTCAGTCAAAGCACCATTCGCAGACGTTTACATGAATTTGGACTAGCTGCTCGACGTCCTGCAGTCAGAATCCCTCTTACTCCTGCTCATCGCAGAGCCCGTGTTGCTTGGTGTCGCGAGCACATCCGATGGACAAGGCAACAATGGAGTCAAGTTCTCTTCACTGATGAATCTCGCTTCACTGTGTCATTCAATGATGGCAGGATTCGAGTTTGGAGACGACCAGGAGAGCGATTTACTGATGACACAATTCGAGAGGTGGATCGTTATGGTAGGGGTTCTGTGATGGACTGGGGAGGCTTCTACAGACACGGCAGGACCCCACTCTACATCATCCAAGGCAACTTGACCGGCCCAAGATACCAGAACGAAATCTTGAGACCAATTGTTCAGCCTGCTCTGGAGGCCATAGGTGGTAATGCCATCCTCCAAGATGATAACGCTCGACCCCATCGAGCTCGTGTGGTGAATGCGTTTTTTCAGCAACATGAGATCATCAGGATGGCGTGGCCAGCTCATTCACCTAACCTTTCTCCGTTTGAGCACCTCTGGGATGTCCTTGGTCGAAGATTGTCAACAAATCACCCCCTGCCAATGGATGTTGCACAGCTGACTGCATTTCTGCTTCAGGAATGGCAAGCTGTTCCTCAGGATACTCTTAGGACCCTTGTGGACTCGATGCGTCTACGCTGTCTTGAATGCCTTGCTGCAAACGGTGGTCATACCCGATTTTGAAATGTCTATTTGTCCAATATCTATTGTGTGACTTTTGAAAAGGTGGGTGACACACTTCACAGCTTCATTGCGTTTGAATGTGTGTTTCCATTTCTTTACGTGACATGTCAATTTGGTATTCAATAAATGCCGTTTTGACTGATACCAATTACGTTTATATCAGATTTGTTTTATGGTTTCAACCAAGGTTTTTCTAAGTGGCCCTTGACTTTTGACGAGTAGTATATATATATTATATTATATATATATATATATATATATATATATATATATATATATATATATATATATATATATATATATTATAATATATATATATATATATATATATATATATATATATATATATATATATATATATATATATATATATTATATATATATATATATATATATATATATATATATACTATATATATATATATATATATATATATATATATATATATATATATATATATATATATATATATATATATATATATATATATATATATATATATATATATATATATATATATATATATATATATATATATATATATATATATATATATATATATATATATATATATATATATATATATATATATATATATATATTATATATATATATATATATATATATATATATATATATATATATATATATATATATATATATATATATAAAGTCAAACTTACTCAGATGCTTAATGCTTGAACCAAGTTCAGTTACTCATTGCGTCAGTTGGGGTCAGAGTGGCTAAGATGTATGGCGTCCGGCTCGAATTCTAAATGTACTGGGTTCGATTCCCAGTAGAGGGAATATAATTTATGGAAGTTTGTTTTTCACAACCAGTGATACAAATGATGTCATACTCCCCACTAGTCTCCTGGGTAGTGAGATCGGATGCCTAGCCTTCTTGGATAGGGGCGAAAAAAAGGAGATCCTGTGTGCCAGTTGCGCACGTTAAAAAACCCTCGGCAATTAAAAATCGTAAAGATTAAGCCGTCCTACCAACTACATAAATATGTATAGAATGTATGATTCCTATAAACACACATTGGGATTCTCGCTGGTGCTACGGAGACCGTGTACAGTGCTGAGATTCTCCTTGTGTGATCTAAGGGAGGAGATCGGAGCACTGATGGAGTGTGTAATGGAGATAGTCCTCAAAACCAAACCAAACCAGCGCATGACGTGAATTCATCCACTCAGACGTGTATTGTATGACGTCAATTCCTTCAATCAAGCGTCATTGCATGCAACCTACTTTTACCAAGAGATCATTTCATGAAGATCTTAATTTAAGCCAGTGCATTTTTCAGGATCAGACTTCAGTCGCTTTTAAGAGACCAATGTCAACAGTTTATCTACGCTAGTGAGGTTTCCAAGCGTTGATGGAAAATACTTCCTACTATGAAAATGTGAATGTTAATCAGAATTGACGTCATTGCACGCTGGGCAAACACTTAGGTGCTCATGCTCCCTCAGCAAATGTCGAAGGGTATGAATGCTAATTGTTCCTGTTGCGCACTGGTTGTATATACGCTGGATGCGTCCTCTCATACGTCCATCCCTGCAGGTCTTACGTTTGATGCCAAATTCCAGCAGTCTTAGCCTTGATGTTTCATCGATTGCAGTGTCATTCTCTAATAGGCGGACATGAATTACCTTCAGTATTTCTCTCTTATCCATGTTCAATTCACCTTCTATGGGTGCTCTTGAAGCTAGTCTGTCAGCTCTTTCATTGCCGCGTACTCCTGCATGACCAAAACAATAGATCCATATCAGTTCTTGAAGATTCAATGCTTCATGTCGGAGCCATCCATTTTGGGACCTTTCAAAGTATGGATTATGTCTGATACAAAATCTGCCTTTGTTAATAAAGTCTCAGACAGCCATTTTAAGGCAGCAGTAACTGCCTCTACCTCCATCCTCATGCTGGAGGGTTGTTATCATGCAAGCCCCGCTATGTTCAGCGACGGTTCTGCCCTTTACTCTAGCAGATAAGCCCCACCCTGATTTATTACCACGGATTACAGACCAATCAGTGTACACATTGGCATAATCATCCCCAGCTTTAACATTTATAAGCTGATCAATTTCCAGCTCTGCTCTCCCATTTGCCCAATTTCTGCACTCTCTACCAAGGCTGACGATGACCTGCTGGTAGTTCATTCAGCTCTCATCTTACTCCACTTATCTCCCTTGAATATATTTTCAGTTGTGGTTACCTGTATAATAGTCTCCTCTGCCTGCGTCATCCATAACATCCCCCTCTTTATTCTTGCTCCTTTGATGTCAGCTGTGTTCCCATGCAGGGGATGCCTTCTCGCGACTATGTGCGCAATATTTACATCAATAAGTCCTCGTATTTAGATAACTCACACTGTGAAAAATACTGCTGCATTGGACAGTCTGTGTATGCCTTTGTATGATCATACCTTGGAGGAAACTTGGAAGGATTACAGACTTTGTAAATTATTCATTAGTCGAGTAACACTGAGTATATCTCTTCATCCTCTCATTAGTTACATATATGTGATGAGTTACAGTTATTTTTATTTTCAACTCGCCCCCGTTCTGTTTCATTATTATTGTTGTTTCCTTTTTTTTCTAATTCGTTCTAGTTTCTGAGTTGTAAACAATTCTTGGTTATTCTTTATGGCTCGAGTATTGTAGGATCAACGACACCACCACTTTTCTTTTCAGGGATTGGTATAAACCCCTACCCGTGTGGTAGCGTGGGCTAGTGAGTCATTCTTGTTGATAGACGGTCAGATAAATTTACTTAACATTGCGTATTATCTATTTACTATTCACATTCCTCGAGTTTCCCTCTTTATTAGGTCGGCTGTAATGGATCTCCAACGTCTTCTGTCGTTTGTTTGGATGGTGCACTCTAGTAGGCTAATTTCCTGTTAATCACGTGATGTTATCTTCACACGTATAGCGCTGTCTTCCTCTGGTTCGTTTACCTTCTACTTTATTTATCACCGTCAGCAAAATGTTTTGTCTTTTACATTTTATCATCGTCAGCAAAAATGTTTTGTCTTTTACATTTTATCATCTTCAGCAAAATGTTTTGTCTTTTAAATTTTATCATCGTCAGCAAAATGTTTTGTCTTTTACATTTTATCATGGTCAGCAGGGAGCCGCGCTGGTGTAATGGCTTCGGCGTTGTACTGGCGACCAGGTGTTCATGGTTCAAACCCGGGCGTCGGCGTTTGAAGAAATGTTTACGGCCGGAAATTTGACTGAATAGCCTGAACGGCTCCTGTGATAAACCCTCTGTGGAGGGGAAGGAGCGAAGCTCCTGACCGGGTTGGAAGGAAAGTCCTCAGGTTCCCCAGCCTCGCAATGACATGTCATTGGGCCGAAGGGCTGAAAGCCCAAGTGCCGCTGGTTAAGAAAAAGAAAAAAAAAAAAAAAAAAAAACATTGCGTACATTTTTCAGCGGGCAGCGGGCTTCGTAAGGAATTTATATTTTGATTTCCCCTCCCCCGCCCCGTTCCAGGGGAGGAAATAACTCTTCGTCGCTCGTAGATTTGTAGTGTTACATTGGGTAACGGTTCGTCAGATTTTAAGATAATGTTATGATGTTTAAAGTGAAGTTCTTACGATTGTTTTCGATTTTAATTTAGGTAGCAGTCATGGGATTACGTCAAAGTGGGGCAGATGCAGTTTGTGGGAGAAAATTCTAGATCTATGACTCATCGCGTCTGTCTTGCATCAGAAAATTGGTCCTATAAACTGGCCCGGAACTGTGAGTCGTTTCTCAGTCCTGGAATTTCGTGGCCGTGAAGAGTTACAGACATTATTCAGTCTGCCCGGATAGTGGGAATATTCTGAAGTCTTGGTATTAATTCACGGCTTTGTAGGCCCCTACGATTACAGCTAACTTTGCCTTCCCTTAGGAACGGGAAGAAAGAGACATCATGGTGCTTGATAGCCGAGGTACGCGCAGAGTAACAAGCACCCCTAGCTATTTCTTCAAGACGGTGAGGTATCAGGAAGTCTCCTGATTTGGGGAAAACATATTCCTCAGCGTGAAACTGTATGCAATTTGGAGCGCTTGGCTCCTACGGCCCAATACACGACAGGCTATTTTACCTTGTATTGTTTACATACTGCCACAATAAAGCAGTAGGCCAAAACCCGACACGAGTTAATTGTCGTTTGTGTATCCATTGATGTCGGCTCGATTTCAGCCGAAGCACTTAGTCGTGAAGGACTCTTTCATCAATTATTCTGGGGAGGAGAAAGGGAGATCATGCCTCTCAGTTACTAACGGGAGGAGGTACCTGACGAAGAGTAACGCATCTGAGCCTAATAATCAGCAGACGATAGCGACCAGAAGGAGGAGGGACAGAGTGGTGTTAGAGGGTTTTTCCAGGAATGGTCGTTGTAAAAAAAATCACCTGGGAGATGAGCCTCTGAGTAGACGCAGAAGGCTTTTGTGCAGACTTTAGAGGGTAGACTGTAGTGTGCTGAATTTAGTGGTGGTGAATTTCGTACGGTAGGACCGCATGGAGCGTCTTGAGACCTGTTAGTTAGTTTGGGTTTGTTATAATTTCTTCTCAGTCCGGCCACCCGGGACAGAGGAAAAAGTGGTGGAGTGTAGGCAGTGGTTTGTGAACCACCACGGTTTTTCTTAGTTTAATTTAACAGTGGTTCAGTGGGTAGAGTCTCTTACAGAGAGAACCCCTTCCCCCCTCCCCCCATTGTTTTGCTTAAAGCATATTTGTCTTTTTTTCTATGTAGGTGTGAAAGCGGGTGTGCAAAATTTTGATAGATTTTGGCATTAATTGATTTTGTTCTTTGTTTCAGCTTGTGCGAACTTTGCACGATTTGTTCGTTTATTGATGTAGAATTCATTTTTGTTAAATGTTTAATAAATTTAAAAATATGTACTTGATCAGTTTGTGTTTCTCTGCACTGTACCTATAATTCTTAGTTGTGCAGTTGTGTCTGTGGTAGATTATTTTATGTTACCTTATCTCCACCGGAACAAGAGGTGGTGAGACATTAGCTATAAAAACAAGTCACAAGTGGCGAGGGAGAGTCAATCTAGGTTCTCACCCTTGAAGCTATAAGTCTCATCCTCCACAGTCACTTGAAAACCTCTACTTAATTATAGCCCCGTTGATAGCTAATTCGTTATTGAGCAATTAGGATCACTTGTGCGCTGCCTGTGTTAAATATTTACCTATAGGCAACATTCTACACTTGGGAGGTTGGGGAGGAGGCCTTTTCCTTTATCAAGATCTTTGGGAAAGAAGTCAATGTCGCAAGGATCCTGAATTTATTAAATATCACTATCTAGTGGAGAGTATTCATCTTCTCTTCTTCTTACCTCGAATAGGTCTCGTTCTTTCTTAATTAGCCAATTTCTGGAAACATTCTTGATAACATTCTATAAGCCATCCTCATCACACAACTATTATACCATAGTGGTGCGACAAGTGGGGCCGGTATAACTGCGGGACATTTACAACCTCTAATATAGCAAACGCTCTAGCATTTAAGTAAAAAGATAAACATTACTAAAATTGCAATAATCTATTAAAATTTGTTTTATCATTTAATCGATTAAATATTTTACCTGATTAATCGATTAATTAATCTTTAAAGATCCCATCCCAAGGTAAAATATAATTTAGCTTAAATGTTCCTCCTCTCTCTAGATAGAAATGCATGAAACATCGTCCAATAGAGACACCCGTTACATCTGTGTTTAAACAAATAAATAGGGCGGAACCAAAGAAGTGATTGCGTTATTAATTAGGCTGGATTACCCGGTGTTGCGTGGAGAAAATCGTGCTAATGACCCTTGTCCACGAAGCACTATTTTTATGGTGCCTAGTTGGAAGGGAGAAACGTGTGATTCGCTCTCGTAGCTAGGCGGTGTTGCCGTTCGGATGGGCCTGGGTTCAATTCTCCGGCGACCCACTCACTTCTGTTGTTTTTCTGTTGTCTAGTTTTCTACTTTTTTATTTCTTACAAGTACCTGAAACATACCTTTATCTGTGTAATATTTGTTTATTTACTTCTATGTTGTACCTAGTCCACATTCCAAAACCGCGGGAAACTGAAACCAGACATGATTTTATCAAGGTAGATAATCGTCGGCTAGGCAGGGTGGTTAAGAGCGCTGACCTCTGGCTACAAAAGTGTCGGGTTCGAAACACGAACCAGTCTACTCAGCTGTAAATGGGTACCTTACTCTGCTCTTGAGTTACGGAAGGAAAGGCAGCGAGAAAGAGAACTGGTCACCCTACCTCAAGATGCTGGGCCTAGTTTAGTGAAGTCTCTAACAGTTCACTCCTCTACGGCAGTCACAGATTTGACTGATAATTTTATTTTACCAACACGTCTCCTTTTTCTTATCTTTCAATGTTCTGGTTTCTTCGATTTTTTTGCACTTTCAGTTTTCTTTTCTTTCGGTTTTTTCTACGTAGCCCATTATTCCCCTCTCAGACCCCACCCCGAGGTTTTATTTCGTTCTGGCCTTCATTATAAATTCCAAACTTGTTCAGTAGCGGTCAGCTTATTATAACATTACCTAAGCTGCACCTGATGTTGTCTGACTCGGGAAAATGCGTGTGACTCGTAACAGGTTTGATCTCCAGCGAGCAATAGTTTCTTTGAAGCGAGCCGCTAGCCTGATACAGTCGGTAGCGGGAACAAAGGGGAGACAAAACTCACGTCCGTTCTGAGATTTTTGATTGTGGCCCTTGACCGCCGCTATTAGCTCATGAATAATATTATGTGTTGCTTCTGATGTAGACTCTAGAATAACATTGGTCTTACTATTGATTACGTTTTACGCCGTGGGAACACGCGAAGGGGTTTGGCGTCTATGGTAGACTTTAAATTTAGAAAGGTTTACTCAGTCAAGCACACTCGAAAAACTTTCCTGCCCGTGATGACCAAATGAGATTAAGGCAGATGTTAGCACAGCAGAACAAGATTGTGTTGCCTATTTCTCGTCATCTCGGGGTAAGTAGACATCTTTTATAATATATATTCATGTTAGCTATTATATATACCTGATAGGAGTGTGACTTGAATTATGTTAGGTGATTCTCCCGGTAATTAGTTCAGTGATAATGTAGCACCGTCCACCGCCTTAGTTAAGCGGGTGCTTAAGCAGTACGTGTCTCCCTGTGTTATTGTTTACAATGGGTTAATGGTAAACTTACGATAACAGATGCTTACTAGGCGAAGAATCAGAGTAGTCCGATCAGTGCTTACCATTGGGTTAAGAGTAGGCTAAAATAACTGTCATTACTGTAGGGAAATGTCAGCGGTGTAGGTTATTCACTTAAAACTGGATAGTGATGTGCGTGCGCTATAACCCTGAATTAACAGAGGTAGTACCTTATTACTTTCTGAGAGCAGAAACATCTAGTGGTTGGGTGGAATTTTATATGCCTACTTGTGTAGTTAGACACCAGTTTATAACTTTCTCAGAAAGCAGTCACCAGCCATAGATAACATTATATCTTAGGTTTCAGTCACAACTGTATTATTATAGCAATAACATTGCATTTTCCATGTATTCAATTTTGGGAGGTTATTACTTTTCCCTTTTTGTGTATCGACCCCAATGGGTCCATACCGTTTATTATGTAATGTCAAATGCTGTATTTTTACGTAAATTCACTTAATGTTGTAAGATGAATAGAATATCCACCCAACTGGAACTACAGGGTTAGATATCCCTTATGTTCAGTTGGAAGAGGACGGAGTAGATTTTGCTGTCAGAACATTTACTGACAGGTACATGTGTGTACAAAATATATTAGCCTATGCAGGCGCATGCTGAAAATTGATAGCGTGGAAGTAACAGGAGGGCAACTCACACGGATAAAGACAGCCGAGACTGTCATAGCAATAACAACCATAATTATAGATCCCATAGTGGAGCATAACTGTTTATTATACCGTTATTGTAATTGTATTGTTTGCTTGATGTAAAAGTCGTTTCTTTTGGATCTCAGTTTCAGGACACCCGCACTGCTATCGCAGGAATCCAGTCAGGCGAAGAACGTCACATTCTCTTCGATCTAGCGGTTTCTGAAAGCAACTAGCACCACGAGTTGTCACCCCTACCCGAAATACAACCCTTTGTCAACGCCCATCCATCTAACGGGAAATAAGCTCACGCAGTGTTTAAAGAGCCAAAGAAAATCTGAAATTGAATTTGGCAGTAATGGTTTCCTACTCGCCTCTTTATCATCAGTCAGAGCATTGTGGCTTCCAGTATATCTATCAGCCCAGCATCTTCAGCAGAATTTAAATCACCAGACTTTGTGCTTAAACGGAGCGCTAACTCACAAATAAGAGTTCAAGCCAGACCAACCGGATTTAACACCAAATACGCACGCCTAATTTCACGCGCCGGCATAATAGCGCAATGGACCATTTGTCCTAAAGGGACCTCGTCTTGGGTGTGTTTCTGGTCATTTAAAACCCCGCACGTATTAGCGGCCAGTCGGATATAGACAGAGTATCTACAACCTATCTCGTTTTTAGGGTGTAACTACCAGTGCATGGATAGTGTCTACAGTGTATTTAATAGTGAAAATTCATCACCTATAGGAGGATTTATACCTAAAGACACTAACTGGAGTACTGATCGTCGTCCCCCAAAAGCGGAAGGATTGAGGACTTTTTGTTTATTTATTTCTCAGGTGTTCTACAGCGGGTTTTGTGTTGATGAATTGTTTGTCAATTGGTGTTTGATTAGATACTTGTTGACTGTTGTGAATATTGATGCCTTTTACTATGTTGTGCTGATATACATTATTTTCATATATATATTTTCTTCTTTCAAGAAACTTTAATAAATTTTACTCATTTATTAACGCGCTGTTCACGCCCCTTCATCCATACTTAATATTACAAGCTCTTACTATAGTCTCTATTTTTTGACAAGAGAAAACAGAGAGAGAGAGAGCGGGTGGTGCTTAGACTATTTAAGTGTGTTGAGGCTTGGAGAGAGAGATAACTTTTAATGAATCCTCTTCCAGGTTGGTCTCAAGTTCACCCTATTTACACAATATCTATGTGTCATCTATAACTTTGTCAGTTCACTCTCATTGTCGATTTCACTACAATTGTCTAACTCGACAAATACTCTAACACTTTTAACTCAACCACGACAACGACAATATCGACAATGGGACTATTGTTAACTTTTAGATCTTCAGAGAGCTCAGTGTTTGTAAAGTAGGTCGTTACAGCTCCTTGGTTGTGTAACGCTGGTATACGAGAATATACGAGGTTGGCGTGGCTAAGAGGTATGGCGTCCGCCTCGAATTCTAGAGGTACCGGGTTCGATTCCCACTTGAGGGAATATAATTTATGGAATATTTTTTTTTTTTTTGGAACCGGTGGTCCTAATGATGTCATACTTCCCCCTGGTCACCTGGATAGTGAGATCCGATGCCTTCTCGGATACGGGCGAAAAAAATAGGAGGTCCCGTGTGCACGTTGCGCAGGTTATGCCCTTCCTTTCTCTCACCTTTCATACTGAATTCATTTATTCTCATATGCATTTTACATATCAAATTCAAGGAATTCAACGTTGTAAAGTAAAATAATAATATAGCACACTCATATTAACATTAATTACTTATAAGCATGACATAACATATGTTGAAAAGTACAAACATTATCAGAGATAGATAGATAGATAGATAGATAGATAGATAGATAGATAGATAGATAGATAGATAGATAGATAGATAGATAGATAGATAGATAGATAGATAGATAGATAGATAGATAGATAGAACGAACGAACGAACTTTATTTTCAAAGGGTTTAGAATTGGTCACGCAGGCCCGTCTAACATTCTGCCCTTCCTTTCTCTCTTCTTCCATAGTTTAATCTATTTATTCTCACACGTATCCTAAATGTTACTTAAATAATAAAATAACAAGAAAGTACAATAAAAAAAAAATCCCAACATTGTAACAGTACAATAACAGTTACACAAATTTACAGATGCGTATCATAATTTATACTAAACAGGACAAAATTAACTTTAAAACCTACATATGATGTTATGTAATAATAATAATAATAATAATAGCCCCTTCAGTCATAACTGACTATGGGAATGCGCCCCTGAGGTGACAGCGTAATTATTTAAGAACATAACGAAATTAGGGTGGCATATAATCTGCACTCATGATGTATTTGAAAAGTCTGTGATTGAATGAATATGGACTAAGAGTATTTTTTAAGTCGTGTGGAAGAGTATTCCACAGATGAGCAGCAGAAAAAGCTAAACTTTTCTTGAATAAGTCGAGCCTAGGCTTGGGCATGTGTAATTTATTTAAGCGTTGACTGCGTCTTCC